>VZQC01007142.1:3591692-3775084 GCA_009823505.1 Rhizomys pruinosus | reverse complement strand
TTTTTTTTTTTTTGGTATTTTTGAGACAGGGTCTCCCTTTTAGTACCAGGTGTCCTGGAGCTCTCTCTGTAGACCAGGCTGGCCTTGAAACCACAGAGATCCACCTATCTCTGCCTCCCAAGTGCTGGGAGTAAAGGCGTGCGCCACCACGCCCGGCAAAAATATGGAACGCTTCACGAATTTGCATGTCATCCTTGTGCAGGGGCCATGCTAATCTTTGTATCGTTCCAACTTCAGTATATGTGCTGCCGAAGCGAGCACCATTTTTAGTCTTTTAAGATTTCTCTATACTGCTTTCCATAGGGATTGCACTTTGCAATCGCACCAGCAATGAATGAGTGTCCCCCCTTTCTCCACACCCTCTCCGGTATTTGGTGAAGTTTGTTTTCTTGATGATAGTCAATCTTACTTGTGTAAGATGAAATCTTTAAAGTGGTTTTGATTGGCATTTCCTTAGTTATTAACGATGTTGAACAATCTTAAAGATGTTTCTTAGCCATCCTTATTTCTTCTCTTGGGAAGTCTCTGTTCAGATCTTTAGCCCATCTTTTAACTGGGACATTTGTTTTCTTGGTCCTTTGCTTTTTGAGTAATTTATATACTCTGGATGTTAAACCTCTGTCATCCACCTTTTCTTTGTGTTTGTGGGTAAATAGGTGAACAAGCACCTGTGCACACGTGCATGTAGAGGTCAGATGTGAACCTTGGGTGTTTATTGTTCCTCAGGGGCCATTCTTCAGGGCCACAAACCCCAGGGATCCTCTTGTATCCATCCATTCCTAACCCCATCCCTACACTAGGATTGCAAGTGTAAACTACTGCTTCTGGGTTTTAACCCAGGTTCTTCTACTTACAAGGCACACACTTCACCAACAAGCCACCCTCCCAGGCCACCCACATTCTTTTTCATAACCGCTATTTTAAAATTGGCTAAGGCTTTCACAAACATATGGCTCAAACTATTAAAATTACAAATATTTCTTCATACACATTTTAGTGTACTTTCTTCTTATATATTTCTTTATTAAAAAAGGTATTTGGTATCACATTGTAATGATTCAATCAAATTCAAGTAGTTCCGGGTATACAGTTTGATAGTATTATCAACAGAATAATAGAAGGTATACTTCAAATATAAAAGTATAGATTTGTTTTAATATTTTAGTTATTTTTATTTTATGTGTATGAGCTGTTTGCCTGCATGTGTGTAAGTGCACCCATGTTGTGCAATGCCCATGGAGGACTTAAGAGAGCTTCAGATTTCCCTGGAGCTGTGTTTATGGATGGTTGTTAACCACCATGTGGGAGCTGGGAATAGAATCCTGGCCCTTTGAAAGAGCACTCAGTGCTCTTAACCACTGAGTCATCTCTCCGGCCCCATAAAATTATATTTATAACAATACTGAATCAAAAGTTTTATTCACAAGACATTCTTTAACATCTACACCAATCTAGTCAATAAAATAAGGATTAATAGCACTTTTAAAAAATCATGTAATAGTTTTCCTTTTACCTGAATAAAATTTTTCATTTCTAAGATCTCAAATTTGCAGTCCTCCTTATTTCTGAGAAATTATATATAATTTAACTTCATTTGATAAATCCACAATTAATTTGACCTTTGCATCTATGATTTTGGAAATGACTGACTTCAGTGGACTTCTTTGGACAGTAAGGTGTGAAGTATAATGTAAGGAATTGTAAGTTATAGCACTTAAATTTATTTGAGAGTTACAGAGAGTTGACAGAAAACTTAGCTAGGAAGTCACAAAATATTGTTCCTTATTAATAAATTATGCTAGAAATTTGTATGGGAATAAAGTAAGAACAATAGAAACCTAGTGCTACCTTTCATTGCTTTCTTATAAATAATGCAGTCCTGTCAAGTTCATTTTCCTTAGTGGTTTTTGCCTTATGTGTGCCTTTTCCTACTTTGGTTCTGTTCCATCAGATACTTGTGAATCTAAATCCCTTTGAGCATAACTCTCCTACCTTGTTTCTGTCTCCAAGGGAAAATGTAATGTTCCTTCAGTCATCTAATTAGGAGTCAGAGTCTCTCTGCTGCCGGCATCGACATCAGCACAGGTCTGATGAGCCTGCGTGCTGACATCAACGAACACTTTATTAAATTACACAGTCCCATAAGCAGGCACAAGCTCTCACAGCCTCATATTTTATGCACTATTGCACTGACTCCCTGTTTGCTGAAGCTGAAAGTGTCCAAGGCAAACTGAGGATGCAAAGCTCTGCTGAGGTTATGAAGTTTTTTTTTTTTTAATGAGATATTTGGCATCCTGTTATAAGTTTGGCCTGTTGTTTTGACAAGTGGTAACTAGCTATAATCAACCAATAGCAAAAACAATACAGCAAGGCATCATGTCGAATTGAAGTGTATTTTTTTTTTCTTTTTGGTGTGTATGGAGATTCTAAAGTCTCAGTGCAGAATAAAGAAACAAGTAATTGAAAGAATTTTTTTTAAATGACAGATCTTTTTTGGATACTCACTAGGTATATAATTAATATGCAGTAGTCTCTATTTCTTTATGTTTGCATAACTCACAATATTTTCATTTTCTAATAATGTTTCCTGTCTCAGATAGCCATTTGTAGCAACTAAAAAATAGTACATGAAATTAGGAGGGAGAAAGAGTATAGAGTACTAGGAGAGTTGGAAGGAGGTAGTGATGGATGGATGTAATCAAAATACATTGCATAAATGGATCAAATTTTCAAGGAATAAACATTTTAAAATTAGTTTGTTCTGCAATATTTGATGGAGGAAATAGATGAAGACACCTTTTTAATAAAAATACAGTCAATTTTATTTTTTACAGAATGCAATCCTAGCAGATGGGAGATCACACACCTTTGTGGCATTTGTTTAAATCTTTCTCATGATTGACAGAGAGCAACATTTCATATAATTTGCCATTGATATGGGGACTAGATGTACATACAATAAAATGTATTCTTTCCGTGTAAAGTTATGTGAGATTTGACAAATCCCCACAGTGATGACTATCACTACACTCAAGACAGAGTATTTTATCTTCCTGTAAAATTTCCTCATGTCATTTTGGTGTAACTGTAGCCTTGTCATCTCTTGTGCATCACTACATCTTTGCTGACTTAACAATGTTATATTAAGTGGACTCAGACCAGACACTAGATGATTTTTGCATGGTTTGCTTTTCTTAGCATAGTGCTTTTGATATTCATCTATGTTGCTTCATAAATCACTAATTTATTGCACTGTCAAAGTAAGAATATACCACAATTTGTCCATTTGCCCACTTCAGAATTTTTTCTTTTTGTCTGGTTTTGGGTGATCATGAATAAAGCAAACATTCCACTTCTATAGGGACTATCAGAAAAAATGTTAAAACATTTAAAAATACCTATGATGAGAATATTGTATGAAATTAATTAAATCTGTCCATGTATGGCTGTTTAAGAAATAGAAAATGTATTTTCTAAAGTAGCTGCTATTTTGCATACCCTCAACCCATATACAGTAGTTTCACCTGTACATTCTTGCCAAAATGGAAAATTCAGTTTTTGATAATTGGTTATTTTAATATTTTGGATTAGTATGCATTGTGGTTTCCATTTTCAAATGTTATTTTTCCATAACAATGAATGATTTGGTGAATATATTAGATGCCTTTTTCATCTATGTATCTCTGTTAGTCTTTTGGACATTTTTATTTGTTTAATGTGTGTGTGTGTGTGTGTGTGTGTGTGTGTGTGTGTGTGTGTGTATGTCAGAGGATGACTCTGAAGAGTCGGTTCTCTCCTTCCATCTTGTTGAAGCAAACTATCTCATGTTTCTGCTGCAGTGAATTCTGACTTAGTGGCACATGAGCTAATGGGAAATTCTTCCTCGGTCTCCCAAATCACTGTAGAAGTGTTAGGACTACAGAGGTACACCACTGCACCCAACAATTTAATTGGGTTCTTGGATCTGAATTTAATTCCTCAGATTTGAACAACTAAAGCTTTAAGTGCTGAGTCATTTGTCTAGACTCTTTGTTGAAAAACTTAGTCGGATTTTGTGGTTGTTCTTTGACATATGGTCTCACTATTTTGCCCAGGCCGTCTGGAACTCACAAGGTGGCTCAGGTGACCTGGAACTCATGGGAATGCTTTTCTTATGCTTTCTTACTGCTGTGCATAATGCTCAGGGATAAACATTGATGTTCAAATGTCTCTGTAATGTCTTACCCTAACATCCTGTGGCTACATCCCAGGAATCATATAGCTGTGTTATTTGGTTGCTCTACTTTTAGTTATTTGAGAAACAGATCAAGATACAGGTGTAGAACATTATGAGCAAAAATCCAAATACATAAAATAATATCAAGAACTGAAAAATGGTATAGTAGAAAATTCAAAATATCTAGATAACAAATGTAGTGAGTAAAGAGATAGCTTACAGAATGGGAGAAAAACTTTGTTAACTCTATATCTGACAGCAGATTAAAATCTAGAGTATATAAAGAATCCCCACAAAGTAATACAAAACCCTCAAAGAACTAGTGAATGGATGTAAGAGATTTGGATTCTACAAAATTAGACCTTGAGATATATTCTTCACTCTTGACTATTTATTCTCATTTTTGATAATTTATTGAATAAAGAAAGTGATGAACTTGGTCTATACAAGATTTTCTCTTGATATTCGTGCCACCTTCATCTCCATGCCTCCATAGATTTATCACTCTACTTAGGTTCATAAAAGAGCCTGTAGAATCAACTAAAATGTCACTAAAGGGAAATATTTTATTTAGCTTAGTGCACTGAATTTCTTAAGGGTGTGAACACAAAGATCCAAAGCAGTAACATCATGCTTCCTTTTCTAAAGATGTAGCTATATAGCTATTTGAGGCTATAGATAAACAGTGAGGAGAAAATAGCATGTCACTAATATCACTATGCATAAACTTGGACCGAATAATTTAAACAAATAGAAGAGGAAATAGGTGTCATAACTATCCAAGAGAAGAAGTGTTGAGCTGCACTTTGCATGATTAATTTGCAATTAAGTGAATAAACGGCACTTTATAGATTGTGGCTTAATCATCCAGAATTTGATACTCTGTTTTGTTTCTGGCCCTGGTATTAACCTACTAAAGTCTTACTGAAATGATGAGTCTCTTTTATTCCTACAGTAATTGTGGATGAAGGTAGGTGAAGTATATAATTGGTGCACAGTTCAATGCATAATCTCTTTCAGAAGGTGAGAGAGTGTATACAGCTTTACTTCCTTTAATAATAGTAGATTTTTGTTTTGTGAATTAATATTATAGTGGATTCAGACACCAAATAATTCACTTAATCAAAATTCTAATCTCTAATACTTTATATTGCTTAAAGGAAATTATAATGGATGATCACCCCCATTTGTGTTTGTGTTATTAAAAAAATTAGTCTAGACACACATGAACAAAAACAAAGATTGTTAAATTGGGTGCTCATAAAAATTAAAAGCCACAAAACGTATTTCATTTGTAATTCAAGGTATTGATAATGGAAGAATGGTCATTATAGTGTTAGGTTAATGAGGATAGAGATATAAAAAGTAAATACATGTATACGGTTCAAGGAAAATATTTTAAATCTTTTTCTTAAGCTACAGTTTTAACTCATTCAAACTTTCCTTCAAATGAAACAGTGCTTTTTAAGAAAATCAAGTCTGTTCTGGAATAACAAATTTATACTTAAAATCTGTCTGCACTATGATGTAGGTAAAACCAAAAGCAATTTTTGGAATTTGCGTATCCAATCTCACTTATTTTTCTGTTTTGAACAAATATTCTTGACCTCGAGAATTGCTAAGCATTTGTCCTGACACACCCAGTTTCTCTCTCAAATGTCCATTATATTTGTGGAATGTGTCTGGGATTTATCTCAAATAAAAGCATTAATGTCCATTTTATTCTCTATCCCTTTAAATATTTTTCATTGTTTTAACTGTGTGTCTGATATATGAATGTCTACATGTTCATGCATAGGTGTACGTGTGTATTCCTCTATCACTGAACACTATTTTAAAACAATTTATTATTAGAAAATTTGATATATGGATATAATGTGTTTTTGATTCACTCCATCCCCCATTGTCTTCCTTTCATTTTTTCTGTTTTCCCTATAACTATTCCCTATAACAATTTTATGTGTTCTTTTTTAACTCACCGATTCCTCTTAGTGCTTCTAGTATGTGCCTGGATATAACTCCATGGACTAAAACAAAAGTAACCTTATTGAGCCACATCATTAAAGTGATTTTCCCTCTCTCAGCCACCATCAATTGCCAAGAGCTCTGGAATTAGGACAAGACTTCTGAGCACCCCACTCCTCCAAGCTAAGATTATGCCTGGCTTGATCTTGCTAAGTTTTTTTTCCATGCTGTCACCTGTCGCAAGCACTGTGAACTCATATCTGCAATGCCTTGTTGTGTCTGAAAAACACAGTTTCTTGTTGTCATTCACTGCCTCTGGCTCTTATAATTTCCTGAACACTCTTCTTTGATTATCTCTGAGCCTTTGTAGGAAGGGTATGATATAGATGTCCCACTTAGGGCTGAACCCTCTGAAGTCTATACATTGACCAATTATGGGGTATCTACAATAATGATGTTCTAATGAAAATTAAGCTCTGATGAATATTGAAGCATGCCCATTCTATGGTAATAAAAAAGTCATTACAAATGATATAAAACTATGTACACTTATCAGAATAATGGTAAGAGGATGTCCCTAGGGTTTATGACCTCACTAGTCCCAGTACCTTGTCCCCAGTAATAGTACCAGATATGGATTCTTTCTTGTGGAGCTGGCTATAAATACAGCCAGAAAATGGATGATTACTCTCATGCTGCCACTGCTGATCCTGTGAACATATCTTGGCAGGCAGGTAGTTGCTGTAGCTAACAGGTCCTAAAACTGATGGTTTTTTTTCTCCTCTTATCACTATGAAAGCTAGCCAGTTGTGATGAACCTGTCATATTGGAACCAGCTTGATTTTCCTATAAGTGAAATATGTGGTATCTTAGGCAACAGCATCTTACTGTAAAGTTCTGGCGGGTAACCCTGAGTGATGGCATGAAATGTTTTCAGGTCTACGGGCTACCACTAGCCAACACCTCCAAAAGAGGTGACCCATTCCTGGCACTAGGCTTATTAAATTGTCCCTCAATTACAGGGTAACTCCATTTAACTGAATGTATATGTATGTATTTTAGGTTAAGTTATTCTCACCTATAATCTCCATTGAACCGTTCCCATTCCATTAATCCTCATACAACCTTCATATTACCCATGATATATCTCCTCTCCCTTTCCAGCACACGCCCATGGCTCCCTACCAATTTCTTGATCTCCATGGATACTCAGATTTTAAAATACATATTCAACCATTTAAAGCTATCATCCTCATATAATAGAGAACAAAATGATGTTTGCATTTCTGTGTCTAGGTCACTTTGCTCACAAATGTTATTGCCAGCTCTATTCATAGACCTGATAATTTCATTTCTAATAGACGAATAATATTCTCTTTTTTTTTTTTTTTTTTTTTTTTTTTTTTTTTGGTCTTTTCGAGACAGGGTCTCCCTGTAGCCCCAGCTGTCCTGGAACTCACTTTGTAGACCAGGCTGGCCCTGAACTCACAAAGATCCACCTGCCTCTGCCTCCCAAGTGCTAGGATTAAAGGAGTGCGCCACCACGCCTGGCTTAGATGAATAATATTCTATTGGTTAAATGTACCATATCTTTCAAATCAATTCATCATTTGATGGATATTTAGGCTGTTTCCATTTCTTAGATATTGTGAATATAGCAGCAATGAACATGGGTAAGCGGATATCTTTGTAGTAGGATGTAAAGTGCTTTGGGTATAATCCCAAGAATATGGTGGCTGGATCATATGATAGGTGTCTTTCCAGCTTTCAGAGAAACGCTGGCACTGAATTCCATAGTGAATGAACAGTTTGCACTCCTGCCAATAGCCAATAAGTGTTCCCTTTTTCTTACACCCATGCCATCATTTTAATTAAATTTTAGCCGTTCTGACTGGAATGAGATAAAATTTCAAAGTAGTTTTAATTTGCATTTTCCAATGTCCAAGAATGTTGAACACTTAAATATTTTCAGCCATTTGTATTTCTTCTTTTGAGACTCCTCTGTTTACTTCTGATTTCTGGAGTTTTAATTATTTGAATTATATTTATGTTCTAGATATCAAGCCTTTGTCAGGTATATAGGCAGTAAGCAGTCTCTTCACTGACTGTGTTCTTTCCTGAACAGAAGCTTTTTACTTCATGATGAACCATTTATCCAATTTAGTATTACTGCCTATGATACCTGAGTCCTGTTTATAAAAAATACTTTTTGTTGCCTAACAAGCTACCATGTATTCCCAACTTTCTCCTCTGATGTATTCAGGGTAGCAAATCTTTTTATTTTTTATTTTTTTTATTTTTTATTGATGCTTTGTGTATTTCATACATCATTTTCCAATTCAGTTCAGGCATATATCCCCTTCCCTTCCCCCTAACTCCACCCCTACCCATCCCAGATCATGCATCCTGCCATAAGTTTTCTGCATCTTTCTCCGCTTTTTTGTTTTGTTTTGTTTTCATTTTTTTTAACAATAGGTGATAATTTGTGAGTACAAGCATCCTTCATGTAAAACCAATTTGCAAGCAGTTGTGCCCAAACCCACACAGCTCATGGGTCCCACCATCCAGCAGGGGGGGCTTGTATGTTCAATCAAGTTGATCATATCAGTGTCCAGTCTATATTATTGTAGTTTCACCATTAACCCCAATCGAAGCCCTTACATTCTATCACGCCCCCTCTTCCGCAGATTGTTCCCTAGGCTTAGAAATGGGGCACAGGTGGATGAGAAGCAAAACACTCTACTTTCTCTGGAGCTGATGTCTTGGTCTCTAGTCAGTTCTGGATGTTTTCTTTCATGGGCTGCCAGCTTGTCCAGGCTTAACTTTTCCATCCTACTAATGAAGCACATGCAATTAGATATTTCGGTATTTAAACAGTATAATATATAGCCTTTCGATCCTACTAATGAAGCACACACAATTAGATATATGGGTATTTAAACAGTACTAATTGTTATGGTAGGTTACTTTGGTATAGACACAGATGTTTGGATGGTATGTCAATTCATGATCTACATTTTCTTCTGTTAAGTATGGCAGGGTCTTTGTGTGGTTTATAACATCTCCTAACCATTAGAGGATGTAAGCTTGTGACATCAGCCGTGGGTTATTCCTCCAAGGAGAGAGCCAATAGCCAATTAGATTTGGGATATACAGACATATGGCTGCCACTGCTGCACAGTATTTCCAGGCAGATGAGGTGTAGCTGGTGCTGACGGAGGAGTCTTGCTTGACTCAAGGAGACCTATATTTGCTTTATTGGTTTAGTGGTCTTTGGTAACACTCTCTGGCATCCCAGAGACCATCTGTATACTTGCAAGTGCGGTCTCCACACATCTTTTCCATGTTTGTATCAGGTCTTCAACAGCAGGGCCTTATCGCCTCTCTTCCTGCAGATATCCCAGTTAGGAGGCAAGGAGCCTTTACCATTTGTGGGGGCTTGGATCCCCTGGCCAACATCTCCTTGGTAGAATAATCCATTGTTGATGTCAGAGCTCCCGTATTGATATATTTTGTTTAAGTGCATAGCTTAAGGAGACTTTAGCATTATATTTGGTTCTGAATAGAAAATAATCCTTTTCACAGTTTCTATGTCCATTAGTCAATTAAAGAAGGCAGTTTTACTGATTTTACAAGAGAACACTTCTATAACAGCTGGTTCCAATCTACAGCTGGAGAATGACCTCATCATCCTCTTATTTCTCTTTATTCTATGGGGGGGGGAGTTAAGAATGTCTCTCTTGTATTAAAATCTTTGCAGCACCTAGAAGGTAAGCTTTGTTAGGAATCATTAAAAATAGTTGTTACTAGTAGGATCCAGAGAGGGGCCTGATGTCTGCAGCAATCTGAGGCATTTCTTCCCTTCAATGCCCAGAGGAGTCAATCCTTCTGCTGGCACTTTCTGGTACATCCTATTCACTGCAAAGCTGCATTTTCTTTCTCAGCCATTAAGTTGGTGATACTCTGGCCTGTGGAACATACAAATCCTTTCCCATAGTTAGTTTTAAGATTTGGGTTGCAAGGTTTTTTGACAAAAAGTTTTCATATCTATCTATATCCCCCTTTTTTATTTAAGGTGTTTAGTTTTGACCCATGAGTCTCAAAAAAGCGTGACTTCCACCCGATAGGTGGAATCAAGTCACAGATTTCATCAAGTTCACCCATGCTGTTTTGGGTTACTGTATGTGATTAACTTGGGAAACAAAGTTCATTTTTGAGTTAAATCATCCTATAGGTGAAAGAGATTGCTACCAGGTGATACTATATGACAGCAAAATTATAGAGAACATTTGTTTATACCGGATAGCAAATCTTATGCTGACTTACTTGATCTAGTTGGTGTTAATTTTTGCTTGGAAAGAGAAATAAAAACGTAGTTCCATTCCTCTGCATCTAAAAATCCAGTTAACAAGCATCATTTGCTGAATATAGTGGTTTTTTTTCCCACGTGTATGTTTAGGTTCTTTGTAACAACTCAGGTGGCTGCACGAGTATAGGTCTGTATTTGCACACTCAGTTCTAGTCCATTGATCAAATTGTCAGTTTTTATGCTGATGCCATGCTGTTTAAATTGTTACAGGTCTGTAGTACAATTTGAAATAGGTAAAATTTACATCTTATTTTTGGAGACCTATCACTGAACCTGGACCTTGCCAAATGACCAGACTGGATAGTAAGAAAGTTGTATTTTCATCTTTTAAAAAAAATATTTTATTTGGGGCTGGAGAGGTGGCCTAGTGGGTAAGAGCACCGACTGCTCTGGCAGAGGAACCCAGTTTGATCCCCAGCACCCACATGATGGCTGAGAACCGTCTTTAACTCCAGTTCCAGGGGAATCCGACACCCTCTTCTGACCTCCGTGGCATTGCACAACATGGGTGCACAAACCTGCATGCAGACAGTGCATTCATACACATATGAAAATAAATAAATTTAAAAATTAAAAAAATATTTATTGTTTTTATTTTATCTGTATGTGTGTATTGCTTCATGTATGTAAGTGGCCCTGGGTCAGGCAATACCTGTGGGGGTCAGAAAAGGGCATCAGATCCTCTGGTACTGGAGTTACAGAGGGTTGTTAGCTGCCAAATTGGTGCTAGGAACTAAACATGGGTTCTCTGCAAGAGCAGCCCATTCTCTTAACTACAGAGCCATATTTCCAGACCCATATTTTCATCTTTTTCATCCTCCAGAGTTGAGGTTATTGATGCAGGTATGTGCTGTGTCTGGCTTTTAACATGTGTGTTGGTGTTCCCAATTTGTTGAGCCATCTACCCAACTATAAAGTGTAAGTCTGTCATATGAGTCTGTTCATTACTAAATTATTCAGATCATTTCAGAACATTTCAAGAGGTGCTTGGAAGGCTTAGTTGTTTTTCTGTTTATAATACTGTGAATAATAAAATTTATGTTGAAACTTTCTGGAGTTGTCAGATGAATGTAGAGGTGAAAATTCTCCAATGCTATTTTCAGTGCTGACTTCCAAATTGATGGTAATATATTTACTACCAGCATGATGGAGCACCTCCCTGTTAGTAGAGTAGGCATAGAGCTGAGATCTCATGATATGTTTGGCGATCAATGAGATTAGTGTAATTTATTATAAAGGAAGGGAAAATGAACTTGTATTTCAAATAATGTTAACATAGTTAGATTTGTGAATAGATTTGAGAAATGTATGTTCCAGGTTTTGTTTTTTCCTAAACCAAGGATAAGGATCATGAAAACAAATTGTTTGGGGTCCATTGAAGCCATAACACTATGCTAGCTAACACAGAGAAAATTGTGGCTGAAATATCATCATAGCTGCATACCACATTTATATAAATATGGTCTTAAATTTAGATTTAATTCTAATCATGCTGAAAAAGTGAAATCATTTCATTTCTTTATTGCATAAACATAACACATTTGTATACCACCTTTCCATATTCATGACTTATTTTCCAATGCATACCACCCAATTCCACTCCAGTGTGATGTTACAGTTCTTCAATATAATTTATGCACTTCCTGGAGATCATATGAATACACAGCATGTGATGATTTCCTTTGCCTTAGCTTGAACATGATTTCTATCAAACTGATTTTATACCTTATACCACTTTTATGTTATTTAGGCATTATTTTAACATTCTCATCATTACCTAACTCTTAAATAGTAAAAACTATTTCAGTTCTGTTTACATATAACTCTTCCCTATAGTTGGTTGTATGGCAAAGATAGTACATTAACAGAGACATTGCTAAAAGAGTAATTCCAGTCTTAGTGCAACCATTTATTGAATGGAAATTCTAAAAATATTGCACTCAAAAGCACAATAACAAAAAAACAAATTTAGATTTTGTTCAAGAATTGATTCATTGAGATCCTTATCACATGATTGCTGAAAACACACTGTCTTTGTAAAACAAACAATATGTCCTAGTGCCTACTGTCTACACTTAAGCGTTTGAGACTTTTAAGAATTAAGGGCAGGATGTGGTGGTGCATGCCTTTAATCCCAGCACTCAGGAGGTAGAGGCAGGCATATCTCTGTGAGTTCAAAGCCAGCCTGATCTACATAGTGAGTTCCAGGACAGCTGAGGTTACAGGGAGACCCTGTCTCAAAAAGAGACCAAAAAGGAAAAAAAAAAGAATTAAAATAGAGGCCTGCAGAGATGGCTCGTGGTTCAAAGCACTGACTGCTCTTGCAGAGGCCCATGGTTCAGTTCCCAGCACCCAGATGGCATCTAACAGCCTTCTTTTTTTCTTAATATTTTTTTTTTACTTTACCAGTAAGTACACATAGGCTATAAACATAAGGAGTGTCCATATAAACCCAATTAGCTAACATCTGAGTCCAGTTCTTGTACAACCGAGGGTCCCCACGTCCATTTGAAGAGGTTTTCTTACACAAACATGCTGATCAAATTTTTGAAAAATGCAGTCTGTTTTTGCTTTGATCTTACAATTCACCCTCTGATCTTACAATTCACCCCCCTTCCTTGGCCCTTACAATTTGATGGGCTGACCTCTTCTGCAAGAGGCCCTGGGCTTTGGGGGGGGGGGTGTGATGATAGAGAATGTGAGAAAGAAGATCCATTTTTTTTTCTCTGGGTTGACACATCAAACTCTTGAGTCTGTCCAAATTCTGTTCCCAAGGGACTGGTGGATTGTTCAGCAGTATCCTTTTAATTCTCGTAATAAGACAGAAATAGTAAAAAATATTAAACCTTATACCAAGTTAGGCTATGGGTGCAAACACATATGCTTAGATGATATCTTGGTCTGGATATTAAAGCTCTGTCTTAGGGATTGTAATAGCTGTCTAATGTGGTCTAAAAAGTCTCCTGACACTAGGGGGCACCAAGGCTACAGTATCAGCTGTGTTTCCTAACTGACCAGGGATCAGGCCACGGATCATATTGTTTTGTTTTGTTTTGTTTCCTTTTTTTTTTTTTTTTTCTTTCATTCTGGATATACATGTACCAGGCTACCACTATTGCACTACATCTTTAGCATGTAAAAGTATAGCGGGAGAGGTCTGTAGTAAAACTCTGGAGACCATTTATTTCCAGCAGTTTGCATGATACTCTCTGATACCATGTAGGTCAGCTGTTGATTTGCAGTGCAGGGTCTCAACATAATTTTTGTATTCATGCTCTTATCATGCTGTATCTTCAGCAATAGGGTCTTACTGTATACATTTCTTTTGTGCTCCCAAAGTTATAGACAGATGGCTTTTGTTTTGGGAGCTTTTAAAGTCTCCCTGGCCAAGAGCTCTGGGTAGGGCAGCCCACTTCTGGCATTGAAGCCAATGCTTTTTTTTTTTTTTTAATTATAAGGCAAAATTGCATCCTGTAAAGAGGAGGCATATTCCTTCCCCCTTTGTTTTGTAATTATCACTACATTCAGAGCAGATTTTCTTGTTTTCAAGACCCTAACATATTGAGATATAGTTTTCAGAAGACACGAATTGTATCACATCCCTATAGACAGGAGCCAAGATGAAAGAGTTTACCACACTCATTTGGACTGTCTCCTACTGGACTGAATACCCCTGGTTCAAGGAGGTAGAATACAGCTTTTCCTGAGTCAAGCTGTGTTTTTATAGGCAAAAGAAGTATCAGGGCTGACAGTTGTATAATACAGGGAAAAATGGAGAACATTTTTGTCCATCTAACAACCATCAGTTCCAGGGGATCTGATTCCCTCCTCTGGCCTTCATAAGCATTGCACTTACATACATATGGGCAAAATCATCTATGCACATTTTAATATAAAAATTAAATAAACTAATGAAAATAAATACATCAACATAAGTAAATGGACCTTTTATTTTGGGGATTCAGTTGAATATTAGAATAGAAGTGCTATTTAGCATGAGCGAAACATTTTAGTAAATTAAAAAGTACATTGCTATCTGGACTTGTGTTTGGCCTCAAGAAAATAAATTTCCACAAACATGAGGCTATTTTACAATTACATCTTGGTAGTAGATGATTAATTTAAGAGATTTTTACAAACTAGCTCTCCATATAGATGTGAGATATCTCTCAGTGGGCTTTATAGAATTGAGCAAATATGAAACATAAGTAGAGTTAATTTAGAACCATGAGACACATCCTCAATGCAACCTCTACACATGGGATTAATGCACCTCTCAACTCTCACTAAAGAAATTTCCTTCTGCAGCAGATGCTGATTAACAAAGAAACCCACAATTGTGCAGTGCACAGAGAACAAGAGGTTACAGAGTACAGATCTCTGAATAGAGCACTTATTTCAAACCCCTGCCTTTCAAGGCTCAAGGATCATTGTGGAAGACAATGTAGTAAGATTGTAAGAGCCATAGAAGGTGGATGACCACAAAGAAACAATCTTCCAGGCAGCTGGTCAGTTACTATTGCAAATTCACAGAAGTGGTGATAGTATGTCCAAGTTCTATGAAGCTGAAACTAGACAGAATCCCAGCATAGACAGTGGGGAAGTGGGTAGGAAATTCAAAGAGAGTCTAAAGAACTTTGCCAACTAGTAGCAGCTTGGAGGGAGAAAGACAGTGTCTTTTTAAAAAAATAATATTTTTATTGAAGTTTTGAGCATATATACATTTCTCAGTACAATTTAGACTCATTCCCTTTTCCATACTTCCCACCCCACCCAATTTCATGCATTCTGCCATACACCTCTTTTCCTCAAACTTTTTTTTTTATTAGGGGAGAGCACAAACGCAGTCCCCCACTACCACAAATTATTGCAGTCGAGTTTCCCGCATTTGGGGAAATCGCAGGTTTTTCTATGTAGTGGTTTATTGTTTGAGACAGAAGTTTACTATTTCAGTCAGTTCTTTGACCTTTTGTTGGTGTTGTTCCTTCCAATTTGTAATATATATATTACAAATTATTTTTGTAATTACACACATATATATATATATATATATATATATATATATCACATCCATCTATCAAAATTATGGCATCTGAAAATAAATTTTATGTTAATTCCAAAACATGTTTTTGAATTCACATTTTTTCTCCTTTTAATTTTATATTACTCTAAACTATGCATGCATACCCTCCACCCATATACCAAAATTACAAGGTCTGAAAATAAGTGGTAGGTTAATTCTAGGGCCCATTAAAGGATTCAACATATAACAGCACAGTTGCTTTCAGATAAAAATAAAAATAAATATAACATTAACATTGCTCAGTTTGTCTTACAACTAGGGATTTGGTGCTAGTATCCACAAATGAGGAGTAACATTTGTCATTTTTTTTCTTGGGACTGTGTTACTTCATTTAGCATAATGGCTTCTAGTTCCATCCATGTACCTGCAAAGTTCATGATGTTATCTTTCTTTATCACTGCATAGAGCTCCACCGTGTAGATGTAAGACATATTCTTTATCCACTCATTGGTTGAGGGGCACTTGGGTTCCTTCCAACTCTTAGCTATTGTGAACAGAGCTCCAATAAACATCGATTTGCATGTATCTTTGAGATAGGATAAGTCTTGTGGGTATATACCCATGAGTGGTATGACTGGGTCAGGTGGTAGACTCATTTTGAGTCTTTTAAGGGTTCTCCACACTGTTTTCCATAGTGGTCGTATGAGTTTACATTCCCACCAGCAGTGGATGAGTGTTCCCCTTTCCCCATATCTTCTCCAGCATTTGGTGTCTTTTGTTTTCATGATCTTAGTCAGACTTATCAGAGTGGGATGAAATCTTAAAGTGGTTTTAATTTGCATTTACTAATAATTATATTAGTGATATTGAACTCAGATGTCCTTTGTGCAAATAGAGCCAGGGAAGTTTAGTGAGCACATCTAGAGATTTTAAGTAAGGCATACTCCTCCTCACCCAGAAATAATTAGCCTCTTGTAGCTCTCAGTCCAAGGGCAGTCCACCCCCCCGCCCCATTTCTCTTGCTCCATTTTGAGACTTTCTACCAGTTGGCATGGATCCTATGTCTGTTGGCAATGTTGCAGCAATGTTGCCACAAGTTCATGTTTTCTGTAAATATAAGATACCATAGTTAGTGTATGGTAAGAAATTCATTTGTCTAGAGATATGACCCCAATAGGCTTTTCTCTAGGCTTTATGTTCTCTCAGCCCTGTGCATTTGGCCGAGTTTACAGTGGCTCTCATTGTACACTCCCATTTAGAGGATTCCATGCCCAGTTAGATAGCTGTTGATCGTCCCCCAGACAACAGTGCCTCTACTGTACCAACAGAAGTAGTTTTCTGGGCAGTTCATCATGATTGTTAGGCATTGGAGGTGGACTGTACCAGGGATTGAATTTCTCTCTTAGCAGTGTGCACATTGTCAAGCATTATGAATGCTTAATTTCAGGTAGAAGGCTTCCAGCTCAATTCCTGTGCCATTAATCCAAGTCCTATCCCTAAAGCATGTTGTGTTCTGAGCAGTATGGTTTTATTTTCTATTTGTGATAGATAGTCAAGAGCTTTTGAGATAAACTGATTTGTTTTGAGAGCCTCTTGGATTGCTCTCAGCAAGCATTCAAAGGGAGGTATCCTCTGTCGTGCATTGTGTTTCTTGCCAGGAAACCACAAGGTTGCACCAGAGAATGAGGGTTCTACTTTCTCCACACCCTCTCAAGCATCTTGTGTCTTTCATTCTTGTGATTTTTAGCCTGCTTGATTGGGGAAAGATGGAATCTTAAAGTGGTTTTTAGCTTCATTTTTGGGAATTACTAAAGATGTTGAGCTGTTTTTAAGGTGTTTCTTACCTATTTTTTTCTTCATTTAGAATTCTCTGTTGATACCTGTAACCCACCATTTTATTGGGTTGTTTATTTTCTTATTACTTTGTGTTTTGAGTACTTTGCATATTCTAGATATTAATCCTCTCTTGGATGTGTAGCTCTCATATAAAGATTTTTCTCCCACTCAGTGGGTTTACTCTTAACTTCCTTGGCTGTTTCTTTCGTTGTACAGAAGCTTTGTAGCTTAATAAGGCCCCATTTACTGATTGTTGACCTTAATTCCTGAATTCCTGAGCTGTTGATGTCCCATTAAGAAAATCCTTTCCTAAGTCAGCACCTTGAAGGGTACTGCCTATGTGTTCTTCTAGCAGTTTCAGAGTGTCAGATTTTATATTAAAGTCTTCGATGAACTTGGAGTTGACTTTTGTGCAGGGAGGCAGATAAGGCCCTAATTCCATTTTTCTACAGATGGTGATCCAGTTCTGCCAGCATCATTTGTTGTATTTCTCCCATTGTTTATCTTTAGTTATCCTGAGAGTGTTCTTGCTATCCATTTCCACATAATTAGATAAACCTTAGAAACTGTAAAAGGGAAGTTTCAGAAAGCAGCAGGTCTAATGTCAAAACTGTATTGGCACTGCTAACTTGGATGTGGACCAAGTTACATCTGGGACTGTCATATTTGCTTGAGTCCAAAAGGTTAAGGAGACAGTACAAAGAATACTTGGGTGCTGTTCTTTTGTCTGTTAGCAGGGATCTGAAAGACAATGCTGACTTACAAGTTTGTTTGTTTTTTTCCCCTCACATCTGCCACATCCTTTGTCCCTGAAACAGTTCAAGTTCAAGATTCCTTGAATTATATCTGGCATTAAAAATTATCAGATGAAGATCTTAGCACATTTTGTAGCTAGAAAAGATATGAAGATTGTGCTCAGTTCATATTCTTTTAAAATTGTTTTTCCTTCATTCATTATCTTATTTTATGTGCATGAGTGTTTTGCTGTATGTGTGTAAGCATACCAAGATGTGTACAGTGCCCAAGAACTCCTCATTGAGTCCTCTGGAACTTGAGTTAAGGATGGTGTTTAAACAACATTTGGGTCCTGGGAACCAAACCAGAGTCCTTAGCAGGAGCAGCTAATGGTCCTAACCCCTGAACCACGACTCCAGCACCTCAGGCAACATTCTTAATCTGAGAAAAAAAATGTAATTGAAGGATCAGAGCTTTTTGTACTTCATTTTGCCTTGGTAACACTTCTGGACCATAAAGAATACTTATCTGAAACAAGCAGTGTATATCATTCAGAAACAACAAATGGTATTATTACTTGTTGGAACCTTTTGTGTAAGTTCTGACATGTTAAGTATAAAAATATGATTAAGCAAAAATAGTATTATGCATTTAGGTTTGTGTTTAGGGAAAGGTGTGTATATCCATTCATATTTTAATATTTTCTAAATAATAGCAATATTCTGTTTAAATCAAAATATTGAATGCTATATGAATGAATCCCTATGTCAGTAAAATTTCATCTCCAATATAAAACTTTGTTCGAAATTTACACTGTAAACAGAAATATATGTGCAGAATATTTAATATGGAGTGATAAGTATTCAATGTTGAATTACATGCTTTCTAAGATATTAGAGCAAAATAAATAATGTGTAATGAACTGTTGGAAAATATGTTCAAGCACATGGCTTCATTTTATTTGAGTCCTTACTGTAAATAATTCTTTCATTCACTTATCTCGCATAGCTACTATCTTATGCTAGATGTGTAAATTGGCATTAGCTGAATTAAAGGGAAGTATTTAATATGTTCTGATTCATTTGAATTGCATAAATACACCTTAAAATATTTCTTCACTTCTCAATATTGAAATTTCATTAGATTGTATTCTAAAAGTATTTAAAGCATCCACCCAAAGTGGCTTGACTTAATCTCAATAACCATTAACATTTCTCCCAATTGTTATAGATGGTAAAAAATTAAAAGCTACTACATTAAGATCCTAATGAACATAATCAATTGACTGAAGAATGACTAATTATTTTTATTAGCCATAGATAGATGCTAGTTACCAGTAATAAGGAGAGAATTAATGAGTAACTGAGATTCACCAACATGCCTTTTTTATTATAATCTGTGCTCTGCTTCCTTTGACTTCTTATATTAGAAAATTCATAGGTTGTAGAGAAAGTAGCACTTTTCATTTGTATTTCAGAAAAATAATAAAAATTCTTTGATTATAAAGCTGAAATGAGGCCTGGGGCTCAAGAACCAGGTGGGACGCCATGCTCCTCCTCCCTCCATCATGATCTATGTGGGCAGAGTCACCCAGCCACCCTCAGGGAGATGCCTAGGAGGCCAGCACACACCAGTGCTACAGAGGATCCAATAAGCTGGTGGAGCTGCAGTGCAGATGATACACTCAGTGCAGAGTTAGTGATTCTAGACTAAACAGACAATGTACAGGAACTGACTGGCGTTAGGTAGGGTGAGTGACCAACCATTCCTCCATATTAACATTTGATATTAGCTCCAAAATCCAAACAAAAAATAAATCCACATGCCAAAGCTGCAACGAAAAAAAAAATAATATGGGGAAATATCATAATAAATCCACACTGAACTCAACCAGTCCTATAGAAGACTGCTACAATGAAATCTCCCTAGAAGGAAACCAAGACATGGACGCTAGAAGAATTAGACATATTCAAACAAGTCAAAGACTATAAAGAACAAATCACACGGAACTAAGGGAAGAGAATGAAAAACTCAGGAAGGATCTAGAAGGAAAGAATGATGAACTTCAGAAAGAACTAGAGGGAAAGAATGACAAACTCCAAAAAGAACTAGAGGAAGATAACAACCCTGAAAAGGACCGGAGGAAGAGAAACACAAACTCTGAAAAGAACTAGAGGGACAGAATGACAAACTCTGGAAGGAAGTGGAAACACTGAAAAGATCCCAGGCTGAAATGAAAAAAGGAAACTGAGCAGTGAAGCAAGGAACTACAAGTAGAGAATGACAAACTCCAAAGGGAAGTGGAAATACTAAAGAAAGGAAGAAGTGAAAAAAGGAAATGGAACACTCATTCACTCAACAGGAAAGGATGGGAGAAATCCTCAGAAGCAGAATAGATGAAGCAGAAAATCAGACCTGTAGGATAACACAGAACAACTAAAATACTCAAGCGAAGATTATGAAAAATTAAAAAAAAATACAAGTGTGGAACAACCAGGAAATGTAGGATACTATGAAAAGATCAAACCACATCATAGGGATAGAGGAAGAAGAATCCCAAGACAACAGAATTGGTCAGATCTTCAACAGGATAATAGAAGAAAATTTCCCCAAACTGAAAAAAGGCAAACCCATACAAATACAAAAAGTACATAGAACACCAAATAGACAGTACCAGAAAAGAAATTCCCCATGCCATATCATAGTTAAAATCCTAGATGCTCAAAACAAAGACAAAATACTGAAAGCTACAGGAGAAAAACAACAAATTACATAAAAGGGGAAACCCATCAAAATTAAAGCTGACTTCTCAGTGCAAACTATGAAAGCCAGAAGAATGTGGACCAAAGTAGTCCCAGTGTTAAAGGACTTTAGATGCCAACCCAGATTACTAGACCCAGCAAAAATATCAATTATAGATGAAGGAGAAAGAAAAATATTTCATGACATAAACAGAATGAAAGAATACATGTCAAAAACGTGAAAACACAGCAGAAAACACTGGAAGCAATTCAAAGAACAGAGGAAAGGAGCAACTATCCCCAAGCAGCTTGAGAGAGAAATTAATAAAATCACAACAGCATAAATACAGACCTAAACCAAGAATGCAACCAAAAATAAGTTGAAAGGAAGCAACATACATCTCTCAATAATAACCTTAAATATTAATGGTCTAAACTTCCTAATTCAAAGACATAGACTGGGAGAATGGATTAGGAAGCAGAATCCATCTATATGTTGTCTACAAGAAACCCATCTCACCCTTAAGGACAGACACCAACCTAAAGTGAAAGGATGGAAAAAATATTCCAAGAAAATGGTACCAAAAAGCAATCACGAGTTGCTATTTTAATATCAAACAAAATAGACCTCAGAGTAAAGTCAATCATAAGAGACAAAGAGAGCCGTTGCATCCTAATCAGAGAAACAACCAGGAAGACTTTACCGTCCTAAATGTTTATGCTCCAAACTCTGGTGCACTGAACAATTCTGCAGGTCCTCAAGACACAGATTAATACCAGCTCATTAATAGTGGAGGATTTCAATAACCTACTGAGTCCGTTGGGTAGAGCAACTGGACGGAATAATAACAGAAAGACATTGGAATTTAGCAATAAAATAAAAGAAATGGACCTCACAGACATCTACAGAATATTCCACCCAAACACCAGAGAATATATTTAGCACCCAACAGAACATTCTCCAAAATTGACCACATCTTGGGATACAAAAGAAATCTCAACAAATACAAAAAGACTGACATTTTTTTCGTGCATTCTATCAGACCACAGTGCAATAAAGCTCAATATTAACACTAGAATAAGCCCGACTATTTACAATAACACATAAGACTAAACAACACAATCCTGAATAATGAGTGGGTCAGGGAAGAAATAAAGAATGAAGTTAAAATATCTATGGAACTAAACAAAAATGACAATACAACACAACAAAACTTGTGGGATAATTTAAAAGCAGTACTAAGAGGGAAATTTATAGCCCTAACTGCCCACATTAAAAAAGAAAAGAAAAGGAAGAAAGAAATGATTTAACAATTCAGCTAAAAACACTTGAGAGAAAACAACAAATGGACCCTAAACCCAACAGAAAGGAAGAAATAACAAAAATCAAGGCAGAAATCAATGAAATAGAAACAAAGAAAACAATACAAAAAAAGACAAATCCAAAATCGGGTTTTTTGAAAAGATAAATAAGATAGACCTCTAGCACAGTTAAAAAAAAGAAAGAGCAACTTCAAATTAATAGTATTTGAGATGAAAAGGGAAACATCACAATAGTGACAATGCAAAGATCCAGACAATCATATGAGCATACTTCAAAAACCTATACTCTACTAAGTTTGAAAACCTAAGAGAAATGGATTAATATCTCAAATCTTGGGAATCAATGAAAGTCAACCAAGAAAAGAACAACAGCTTAAACAGACCCATAAATATACGAAGAAATTGAAGATGTAATTTAAAAACTTCCCAACTAAAAAAGCCCAGGCTCAGATGGTTTCACAGCAGACTTCTATATACCATGTAAAGAGTTCTTACAACCATTACTTCTCACACTTTTCAGAAGGAAACAAATAGAGGGAAATCTCCCAAATTATTCTATGAAGCCAGCATCACTCTAATAACAAAACCAGGCAAAGACACAACTCAAAAAGAAAACTATAGACCCATCTCATTAATGAACACACATGCAAAAACTCTCAACATAATCCTGCAAATCGCATATAGACTCACATCAGAAAGATCATGCATCATGATCAAGTTGGATTCATACCAGAGATGCAGGGATATTTTGGCATCCATAAATCAATAAATATCATAAAACACATAAATTGACTGAAAGACAAAAATCACACAATCATCTCAATTGATGCAGAAAAAGCCTTTGACAAGATTCAACATCCCTTCATGTTTAAAGTTCAAGAGGGCATTAGACTGAAGGGAACATTCCTAAATATAATCAAAGCCATATACAACAAACCCACAACCAACATCATCCTAAATGGAGAAGAACTAGGACCATTCCCCTTAAAGGTGGGAACCTGGCAAGGCTGCCCCCTATCACAACTCTTCAATATAGTGCTGGAATGCTGCAAGTTGCAATTAGGCAAATAAAGGTAAAAAAAAAAAAAAAAAAAAAAAAAACCCTGGAAATAAACCTAACCAAAGACACCAAAGATCTATACAACAAAAATTTTAAACCCCTGAAGAAGGAGTTTGAAGATGACATCAAAAGATGGAAAAATCAATATAGTAAAAATGTCCATTCTACCCAAATTAATATACAGATTTGATGCAATCCCAATTAAAATCCCCATGAATTTCTTCACAGATTTGGAAAAAATAATCATTAAATTCATATGGAAAGACAAAAGACCCCAAATAGCTAAAGCAAACCTGAGAGAAGAATGCAATACAGGGGTGGGGGGGATCACCCTACCAGACTTCAAGCTATACTAC
This sequence comes from Rhizomys pruinosus, assembly GCA_009823505.1. Lineage (NCBI taxonomy): Eukaryota > Metazoa > Chordata > Mammalia > Rodentia > Spalacidae > Rhizomys > Rhizomys pruinosus. The sequence goes on along the minus strand of VZQC01007142.1, from coordinate 3,751,460 downwards.
AGGGCTATAGTCATAAAGACAGCCTGGTACTGGCACAAAAACAGACCCATTGACCAATGGAACAAAATATTGCATGTATATGTTGCACTTAAATATATGCATACATGCGTTTAAATTTATAAAGATAAAATGAAAACAGTTAAAAAAAAAATTGAAGATCCAAACTTGAGCTCATGCAATTTCAGCCACCTCATATTTGATAAATGTGCCAATAAAGCTCATTGGAGGAAAGATAGCATCTTCACCAATGATGCTAGCAAAATTGGACCACCATATGTAGAACAACAAGAATACCCTCTACCTCTTAACCTGTACAAAAATCAACTCCAAATGTATGAAAGACCTCAACAGGAAACTTGGTTAAATATATCATCTGTTGTTCCTTTAATCACACATGTCCACAATCCACATGATGTTCTTCCCTCTTAGAACCATGCTGGCAGCTTCACAAGGCTACAAGCCTCCTGCTGGCAGGAGACAGTTCTTAGGCTGTGCTTCTGGCAAGGAGGGGGGAAGGGACTGTGAGAAGTCACCTGACAAGAAATAAAAGAAATGGAGTCAGAGAAATGGTCGGGGAGATAGACTCAGTTTTATTCATACCAGCAATGTGTTTACTAAAGGCTACTGTGCTCTGGGTGAGGAAGTGGGGGGGCAGGAGGAAGGGAAGGGTGAGCCACCTTGGCTCCTACCTGGGCCTGCAGAGCTCCTGTCTGTGCAACCAGTAAACCAGAGGTGTGACATTTTGCTCAGTACCTTAAGGGAAGTGGCCATCCGGGTCTGGAACTTTGGAGAGATAGGCGAGGCAGGAAACACTACAATATCCCGACCTCATGGAGCTACAGATAACTCACAGAGAAACTTGAATGCCCATAGAGTTATCAGATAACTCTTGGAAGTTCTTCCAGGACAGGTTCTACAAGTCTGCCTGAGCCAGGCAAAGTTTAATTCCTACAGGAAACCTGAAATTCTGAAGGTGATAGAAGAGAAAGTTGGTAGCAATCTACAAGACATAAAGGTAGGAAAAGACTTTCTAAATCAAACAGCACCTATGCAGAAAATAAGGTCAACATCTGACAAGTGGGATCTCATCAAACTCAAAAGCTTCTGTGCAGCAAAATAAACAATCAAGGAAGTGAAAAGAAAATGCATAGAATGGGAGGAAATCTTCAGTGATACATCTGACAGAGCATTAACATCCAGAATATATAAACTACTCAAAAAACAAAGAAGCAAGAAAACAACTGACTTATTCAAAAGAAGGAGTAAAGAGATGAACAGATACTTCACCAGTGAGGAAGTAAAGATGGCTGAGAAACATCTTAAAAAGTGTTCAACATCATCATTAATAATTAAAGAAATGCAAATTAAAACCACTCTCAGATATCATCTCACTCTGATAAGACTGGCTAAGATCAAGAAACAAAAGACACCAAATGTTAGAAAGGTTGTGGGGAAAGGGAAACACTCATCCACTGGTGGTGGGAATGTAAACTCATACAACCACTGTGAAAAGCAGTGTGGAGAACCCTTAAAAGACTCAAAATGAACCTACCACCTTGGAGTGGTACCATCCATACATTTATAGTCATTGCAGCTCTTTTCACAATAGGAACGAGTTGGATCCAACCCAAATGCCCCTCAACTGATGAGTGGATGACAAAAATGTGGTACATCTACACAATGGAGCTCAATGCAGCAGTAAAGAAAGATGACATCATGAACTTTGCAGGTAAATGGATGGAACTTGAAGCCATTATGTTAAATGAAGTAACATAGTCCCCCCCCCCAAAAAAATGGGGAATGGTTTCCCTTATTTGTGTTTGCTAGTACCAAATCCCCCAATTGAAAGGCAAGCTGAGCGATGTTATTGTTATATTTCTTTCTATCTGAAAGCAACTTTGATGTTATAATGTGAATCTCATAATGAGCCCTAGAATTACCTTACCACTTCCTTTCAGACATGGTCATTAATGCATATGGGCAGAAGGTTATATTCATTTTTTAGATTAATATAAAATTAAAAGGAAAAAATGTGAATTCCTGGACATATATCGGAGTTAACATACAGTTTATTCCTGGAGGACATAATTCTGGTACATATATGACCTGTCCATGGGCATACTTTGGAGCAGTACAGTTGGGAGGGAACCACAGCATCATGAAGACTGGGTCAAGGAACAGACTGATGTGGTTGAATTCTGCCTAGGACAATAAACCTTTGCAGAGAAAAACTTGGGAGAGACTGAGAGAAAGATGCTCACATGTATGGCAGAGTGTATCAACTGGGGTGGGGTGGGGTGGGGGCAGGGAAAGGGGAATATGTCTAAATTGACCTGAAAAATGATGTATGAAATACACAAAACATCAATAAAAGTATTATACCTTAAAAAACTGAAATGAGATCATTGTGGCTGTTACTTTTATACATACTTGTAAAGAAATACAACCTGTACCTTGACCAGGAAAAATGTTGCTATTGCATGGAATACAGTGAAGCAAAGTGTTTTCTGGTTTAAAAATTCCAGAGAAAGACTTTGAATGTTTATAGTTTTCTGACTCTTTATTGCAGTCTATTGACACCACCTTCACATTATTATACTTTACATGGTAAAGTGTGCATTTGGGCTTGAAGCACCACACACAAAATATTAGAAACTTTGTGAAGGTGATTTACGATGTAAAGGATGCCTGTGGTTTTGGTATGCAGTACGTGTATGTGTTTAGTTGTATTAACTTAAGAAAGAAAGCATCATGTACAAATGCAGCATATTTGTATATCTAGAATCCTAGCAACCTGGATTCTGGAACAGAGGATCATTAGGATTCTCAAGCCAGTCAGTACCTTGGCAGAAGAAGAAACAGAATGATTTTAAGAGCTCCTTCCCCACACTGAAGGAAATTTGGGTACACAATTAAGACTCTTTATCCCATAACAACATATATATATATATATATATATATATATATATGAACAATATATATGATCCATATATATGAACTATACATAATTATATATATATTATATATAAAATATTAATATATATTAATCAGTGGGGGGGTAGTGTGAATTAATCGGGGGGAATCTAAATACCATCAAAATATATTCTTTGAAAATTGCAAAAATTCAATAAAAAATGCAACAAACCAGCTCATAAGAAGAGAAACACCAACAAAAAGACAGACCAATCTGGCCTGTGCTATAGAGTAGGATCTTGGGTGGAATAAATATGTAAGTAAATAAATGAATAAGAAAGGAATGAGAGAGAGAATATTGCTACTGTACTGGTCTATATCCAACCCCTGTTCATTGAATTCATAGACAGTCAGGAATCTGAATTTGTGAAGAAATGATAGAAAGGAAATGTGGGAACTTAGAATGATGAAATGTGGTTTAAATCTGCATGTGAAAGTTATGTTAAAAAGATATGGAAATGTAATATGTTAATGGATATATGCATAAAAGATATGTTAATGGAATAGTCAAAAATTAAATTATGTCCAGAATACACGATCTAGAAATAAGCATGTTGAGCCTCACGCTGTTATAATCTTTTAGTTTCCCTGATCCATAGTTGTAGGGATCGCATTGTAGGTGTATCAGTTGGCCTAGGATTTACAAGGTCATGTATTCTCTGTATTTTGATCAGTTTTGGAACTTTGTAATGTTCTCCATTTGTTGAAAAAAGAGGCTTCTTTCATGAATGGTGAGCTAAATGTACTCGAGCACCATCGAATATACTCAGTGCATTATACATATATACATATAACTATATGTATATGTAATATTAATAATTAAAGGACAAAAACTTAAGAGGGAATAGGAAGTGGTACATTGCAGGTGCTGGAGAGGGGAGGGAGATAAATACAGCACTGATGGATACAATTATAAAAAATAAAAATAATAAACCTCAACAATTTATTACCTAGAAATTATATTTTAGAATTTCAATAAATTTGTGTATTTTTTTTGAGAATTTTATAGATGTGTTCTATTTGCATTTTTTCACCTCTTCATTGCCCCCAAGTCTTCTCAAATGTTCCTCCCTCATAACTTCTTGTCCTCTTCTTTGACTGCTATTGCCAAGTACATGGGTTTTATATACATAATATTTATATTATGTTATAATATTTATATTATATATAAATATATATTACACACATTATTGTATTGAGCCCATTTAGTGGTGCTTATTTGTACATCTATTTAAGGAAGCACACTTGGGATTGGGTAACCACACAGGGAGTTAGTCCCAGGAGAAAGCTGATTCTCCTTCAGCATCCACTCTTTTCTATCTTTGTCTTGTAGTGGGACCACACACACAAAAAAATCTCCATACAAATTGGCATGTCAATTGTTCTTTTTTTTGTCATTATGCACATCTTTTTAGGCCAATGCACTGTGGAGATTGCATGGATGAAGCCATTCCTTCCCAAACAACAACAAAAAAAAGTCTAATCATTTTAAATATAGACTTAGGTTGAAGTGATAAAGATATTTTACAAAATATATAAGTTTGCTGGACAACAATTAGCAGTATTTACAATAAATTGGAAATTTTCTCGAATGTCTATATATTCACTTCTAGCTTCAGAGAATATGTACAGGGAAAATTTGGAAAATTTAATAGTGGTCTTGAACACATATTTTTCTTCTGATATCCTGTTTTCATTGTTAAAGTTGATTGTGTCAAATACTTTTGATGCAAATACAAACTATATTTTAATATATCTTGTCTAAAAAATTATTATCCAAAAATGCCGCTTTCTGAGGATTCTCCATAAAATAGTTCATCAGTTGAAATTAGAACAATAATGAAAACTTGATCACATTCATTGTATGGAAGCTCCAATTGCTTAGGAACATTATTTGGAACACTAATTTCTAGAATATCAATTCTTTTTCTGTTAATATTATTGCTAATTTATAGTAGTATTGAAAGTAACAATATTGAATATAGACCTTGGCCATTTTTTAATGACCAAACAGAGATGAACTAAATGTGTCTGTTGCCTCAATAAATGTTAAGATTTTGTAGAACACAATAAACAGTTACTCTTATACTTCACTATTGTTAGGAACACTGTGGGGTGCTGGAGACCACCATCTAATAAATCCTGATACATGGAAATACACTTTGTAAAGTGTACCCAGTGCCTAAAATTCAATAAGTATGAATGTCTGTAAAATCAGTGTCATGGGGTTTGAGAATGCTTTATGTAGCAAATCATTTCTAAGCTTCATGAAGATTGTGTGACATATTATAATAGAGTACACATTGGTCATGTTGTATGACTTCACGTGTTATAGACCACTCAGTGACATTTAATACACTCAAGGGAAATACTGCTTCATCATTAATCTGAATGATGATTTCTGAAGCACATTTGCATTAAACTTTAAATCATTTCAATAATGAAGAGAAAAACTAAACAGATTTCTAACAAATAGTTGTGGAAGAAAGAGTAATTGTGTTAGAATACTTCAAATGCTTCTCAGAGAAGCAATATGGAAATTGGTCATGTTGGTCTCCAAGCAATTTAGAGCAACTATTGTTTCCCTGAAATAAAATATGTATCTACTAGAAAGTTTTAACAATCCATAAAATAATATAAAATAAAAACAATGCTGTGAAAATAATGAAACACAATTATTATGGAAAAATGTGTTTCTATACATAAATACTACATATGAGAAGGTGGAACAGAAAATGAAAGACATTTGCATCAATTTTTATTCATATTCATTCCTTCATTCAACATGTGTATTGAATTGTTCCAATGTACATGTTTTAATTTTTGACACTATGAATATGGCAGTAAGGAGAAATATAAAATCTCCTTCCACCAAAAATCATGATGGGGTGACAGTTTACTTAATAAATGAAGCATTTGTAGTAGTTTGTGATTTATGACATGGCAGAATGGATTTCAGAGCAAGAGCTGACAGTGACAGAACGGGGGAGTTACAGGGATATTTGCAAAGAAAATATTGCAGGCAAAGGGTCCTGCCTGGAAAAAGTCCTTTTCGAAGAAAAGCACATACTGAATTGGTGCAAGGTGACACTAGAAGTAATTTGGCCAGAGAGGATACAGATTAAAGGTTGATTGAGGTACTTTTTTAAAATTTTTATTTATTTATGTGTATGAATGTACTGTCTGCATGTAGGTCTGTGCACCCATGACGTGCAATGCCACGGAGGTCAGAATAGAGTCTCGTTTTCTCCTGGAACCGGAGTTCTCCTGGAATTGGAGTTACAGATGGTTCTTAGCCGCCATGTGGGTGCTGGGGATCGAACCCGGGTCCTCTGCAAGAGCAGTCGGTGCTCTTAACCGCTAGGCTATCTCTCCAGCCCCTGATTGAGGTACTTTTTAAGAGTGAAGTAAAAGATTGGCATTAACTCCATTATTATTTTTTTTTTTATTTCGGTATGTGTATCAATGTACTGTCTGCATGCAGGTCTGTGCACCCGTGTCGTGCAATGCCGCGGAGTTCAGAAGAGGGTCTCGGATTCCCCTGGAACTGGAGTTCTCCTGGAACTGGAGTTTCAGACGGCTCTCGGCCGCCATGTGGGTGCTGGGGATCGAACCCGGGTCCTCTTCAAGAGCGGTCGGCGCTCTTAACCGCTAGGCCATCGCTCCAGCCCCATGAACTCCATTATTACATACTTGGGTAGACTTTGTTTTTTATGAGTATTTCATGTAGTGATAGGACATAACTAATTTATATTATAATAGGATTATCAGAGATTTATGAAGAAAACAGTAGAAGGGAGAAGGTTAAAGAGGAGTGAGTTGGCTTTTGTCAGTCCGTCTTCAAAACCATGGGGTTCTAGACTAAAGTGAAGGCTGAAGGGTAGTTACAAGTGTATTACACAAGTAGCTGATGCCTTGAGTGGAAATCCTGTCCACTAGTGGTAGTTATATTGCAAAGTGATGTACTGCAGTAGCTATTTTTCTATTGTAGAAAACCCTAGGTGTTACACATGGTAACTTGGAAGGAGTAGCATTCAGGACAAGACATCCTGGTTTTCATCTGTTCTTTGTTGGTTTTGATTGTTATATAATCTCTTATTAAATTTGCAGAGCCATGGCATTTAAAAAAATAATTTAAACTGTGCATGGTGGTGCATGCCTTTAATCCCAGCACTCGGGAGGCAGAAGCAGGTGGATCTCTGTTAGCTCAAAGCCAGCCTGATCCACAGAGCAAGTTCCAGGCCAACTGGGGCTACAGGGAGACCCTGTATCAAACAGTCCAAAAAAATTCAAATATTAATGTATTTCACAGATGCTTATTAATTCTTATGTAATTAATTTTAATAAATATTTTATTTTCAAAGTTTAATTGTATGCTAAATTATTATGGGAAAATTTGTTATATGAAAACTAGCGTCTATTACATTTAGAAATTTTAAGTCCTTAAAACTGGTAACATTTCATAAGCAAAAAAAAAGCATAGGTGCTATTTGAACAAATTGTTTGAAAGAAATTATTAATAATTATTTTTTCTTAATTATATACATTCTTCCTGAGAAGTAATACTTCTGAAAAGTGATGATTATTTTATGAAAGAGACAAGATATTTCACTTTATGGCATTAATAAATCATCATTTAAAATTTGTAGTGAAAAACAGCTTAATGTTTTTTTATGTTTGCAACTGACTATTTGTATTTGTTTGCTTCTTTGAAGCTTTTGGAAATACATACGCGACACGGATGAGATGTTGGAATCCACTTGAGACACAGTGAGCTCCAGTCACATACTGCAGGACTGCTTTCTCTTCTCCTACACTGGAATTGTTCAAGGAGAGAACTATGACAATATATCCGTTCTTGAGACTCTTTCTTTTCTGGGCATGCCTACCACACTTCTGCTCTCCAGAGTTAACATTCAGAAGGACTCCTGGGCCCCAGCAAATGATTTCTGATACCCGTGTCCCAAGGAGTGATGGTAAAACCCTTCACCGCCAAAAACGTGGCTGGATGTGGAATCAATTTTTCTTACTGGAGGAATATACAGGATCTGATTATCAATATGTAGGCAAGGTAAGTCCTTTGAAATGGGAAATATTTACATTCTTAATCAATGTGTCTAATCAGAGAATTGATGAGCTTCAAGTTCATGATTCTGTAAAATTGATACTCCAAACATCCCTAAAGCATTTTTATTTATGGAAGACGAATTCTACATTGAAAAACTGGAATAAACGTAAGATTTAAAATGTAGTTACTGTTTAGAAGTGCTTCTGCCCAACAAGTTATGGATATAAAAAGGTACTGCAAATTCGGTTTCATAAAACTATGAAAACTGAGCATTTGTACAGTCAATTAAATGATAATTTATGTGTAAAGGTAACATTACTATTGACTTCAGCAAAGAAAAAGCAAAAATGCAGCACGTTTAATCGGCAGAATGAGGAACAAATGTTATTTAAAAGATGTCTCAAGGCAAAATGTTTGCTTATTTATATGAAAACATATTTCATATATTTTTGCTGTTTAGTTTTCTTAAGTCATATGTGGGTATAGTTCTATAAAAACAAGTAAGACTAGTAAGGAAAAATAGTTTACTCATTGGGATATGTGGTAGGCAAATAATTGCTTCTTAAAATTGTGCTAAGTCTTTGTCTTACATGGAGGGAAAATCTATTGTTCAGATAATAAATGTCCATATATTTTTTTCAAAATTGATATTATTTGCTATTTTTAAGTTATTTTAATATTTTAAAGTAAATGTTAAAGGTGAAAATATGGCATTAGAGGTGAATTATCATATTGACAAGAAAGAGAAGGAAAAGAAACAGCAGTCTCCATAATATTAGCAGAAGACTAGTAGTGGCAAACTTCTCAGGTCCAGCTTACTGAATGCCTATGAACACAAATTTTATGGATGCTGCGAAAGAAAATTTTAAGTTATAAACCCAACCACATAAAAATATAACAACAGAAATTCAAGCCATAAACACTGTTAAATAGACTTGCTTGTTTCTTTGCAGACAAAATTATTTGGCTGATTTTCATCTCGATCCCTTAATCCCATATTTAATAAGGGTTTAAGAAATGCTACTAAATTGAGTTATTGTTACATTATATGCTTTCTTGTGATACTTTAACTACTTCCCATTGTCCCTACCAAGAGAATATCAATACTTTAAATCAAGAATTGTATTATGTGTCTCTGTCTATAAGAGTAGAGCTTAATAAGTATTTGGCTGATTGGGTTGTTGTGAGTCAGATTAGATAACATTTCCTTAGCCATATGGGGCCACTTGACTATTTGGCAGAAAAAAAAACTAGTCTAGAATTTTAAATTAGGTTGTACAAGTAAAGTTAGTAACTACTTATGATACATGAATGTTGGTAGAGAGCCTAACTCTAATTCTTCCTACTGTGCTATACAAAGCTGATCGGATGTTATGGGATATTAAAAAAGGCACCAGAGTTGCTTTTGACAGAATACATGATAACCTACTAATACAAGAGATGTTTGGTACATGTTTCAACTCTCAAGAGTTTCATGTCCAGGGATTTTATTTTAGCTTAAGTTTCAAATCTGTTTCTTAGATTTTGTGGTTTATTTATTTCCTAGCTATGCCCTAGATTTTTTTTTTTTTGGTCTTTTTTTTGAGACAGGGTCTCCCTGTAGCTCTGGCTGTCCTGAACTCACTCTGTAGACCAGGCTGACCTCGAACTCACAGAGATCTGCGTGCCTCTGCCTCCTAAGTGCTAGGATTAAAGGCGTGCACCACCACGCCTGGCTATGCCCTAGATTTTTAATAAGTCCTTTGTTTATGGGCAAAAACTCCATTAATATTTCATGGTATATCAGTTATATATAGATTTCATATTTTAGGTATAAACACACAGAATAACATAGGGCAGAAGATTACATTAAAAATATTTTAATATGTATTTACTTTAATGAATTTAAAATTATGTTAATATGTATTTTTTATAAAGTATAGCACTCAAGTTCCCAACATATTCCATCAAGCATTATTTATAAAAATTTATCACATAGTCATCTTTTCTTTTAGAACTTCCTCTTCCAGTTTTTACTTCATTTAAGATAAACATGTAGAATGATGCTTAGCATTTCAGTGCCCTAGGCTCATATGGACAGTGAGGTAGAATATGCTCTAATTTTAGGCATATGGGAAGAGTGACAGGCTTCCACTGTAAGGCAAATGTCTTTGGAGCTGAGAACAGAAAACAGTAGAATGAATGACTCTTGTGGGATGAAGACAAGAGGAGAAAGAACATAGGAAGGGGGTGAAAGTTGGAGACAATTGGATTTCCCAGATAAAAACCCATTATTACTTATAGTTTAAAGTTGGGGTCAAATTAGAAAAGTATACATTTAGGAAAAATATCTGAGATGTAATGTTTGATTGGCCACTCTTTTTCATTCAGTGAACACCTATATTCAATTTGCCTTCATTTTCTCAAGTTTGTAAAAGGGATGATTATGCCATTGAATATACAGAAGCTTCACTTTTACCAGTATAGTACATTAGTAATATAAACAGTATTTTAAAACTGATTTAGAAAGAAGGATGGGGAAGAGTTTTATGGATGTTATATTGACACTATATAACTCTGAAGAAGCTGAAGAGCAAAGCCAAAAGGATTTTGCTCTAAGTCATTCAGTCAAATGGGTTCTAAGTTAAAAATACATCCAACATAAGATTTTCTTTTTTTTTTCCCATGAGCTAATCCTGACATTGACATTTAACAAATTTCTTACATTCTGAAGTTATAGCAATACATATGATTTTTTTATATAGCTGTTGCCTTTTCATCACCTTTTCAAGCAAAAGGTTCAAAAGTTGAGCTTCAAGAAATGGAATTTGAACTTTTTCTTCCATAATGCAACATTTCTAGAAGTATTTTTAAATCTTCCATTTTAAGGTTAAAGGAAAAATGATTATCAACTCCTATGGTTTACTGATTTAATGTCTGTTTACAAGAGACCTCTAACTACTATCTCTTAGGATCAAAACACTGGTGTGACAGTTCAGCAAGTAAGAACACTGGCTGCTCTTTGCAGAAGACCTGGGTTTGATTCCCAGCACCCACATGCCAGATGACAACTGTCCATAACTTCAGTTCCTGGGGATCTGACACCCTCTCTTGACCTCTGCTGGCACTGCATAACAACACTCATGCATAAAATAAAAATAATAAATAAAATATTTTTTTAAAACTGGCCCCAAAATGATAATTTCAAAATTCTAAAAATCTGTAACTTCAAGGCTACAATCAGCAATAGCATCAGCATGCATCTTCTTTAAAAACAAAGAAACAAAGAAACAAACAAAAAACAGAGTCTCACTACACAGCCCTGACTTCAAACCCATGATCCTCCTTCCTGCCTCATTCTAGACTGTTGGAATTACTGACATGCCCCACCTTATCCAACTTAAACCAATTGCTCTTTAATTTACTTTGAGCTCTAACAAGTATACAGTTTCAAGAAAATTAGTGATTGGTTTATTTCACAGCTCTGCATTATGTAATAATTCATATCAGATGGTAAAAATAATGATCCATGTAAAATTGGTTATTGAGAAAAATTTCAAAATGCAAAAAATTATGCCATTTAAAGGCAATTACACTTTGATCATGTGTGTATATTGTATAACAATTTATCTCAGGAAGAAAAATTTCTGGGTTAAAAAAATCATACACGTGTCTGTGTGTGTGTGTGTGTGTGTGTGTGTGTGTTGTAGAGATGATTCAGCCATTGATAACAGTGGCTGTTCTTCCAGACCATGGTTCAAATCCCAGAAACCACATGGCTGTGGCTAACATAACTATCCATAACTCCAGTTCTAGGTGATTTGATGCCTTCTTCTGTCCTTTGTGGGCATTTCATATTATGGATGCACTAACACACATGCAGTCATACACATGAAAAATAAAAAAAGTAAAACTATATATGTGTGTTTGTGTGTGAGTGTGTGTTTAGACAACATAGCTGTTTGTATCTTATTAACATAATAAAAATATTCACCATAAGAAATTGTAGGGAAGATCTCCAACCCACTCTGACCTCATCAATATATTTCTTTTTAAACATTTTATTTATTTTTTATTTTATGTGTATGAGTATATTTCCTGCATGTATGTGAATGCATGTATGTAGGTGCACCCATGTCCTGGAATGCCCTTGGAAGTCAAAAGAGGGCTTTGGATTTCCTGGAACTGGAGTTATCTACAGTTGTCAGCTGCCATTTGGGTACCAAGAATTCAAAACGGATCCTCTGCATAGCAGCAGTGCTCTTAACTGCTGAACCATTTCTCCAGCCCCCAAAGTGTTCTTTAAATGCTCTTAATGTATTAATAAACATTAGGGAGTTTTCAATTGTTTAGTATTCTTGAAAAACAGAAAAAATGTAAACTATTAAGTCCATATCCTCTTTCACTGAAAGAATGCCTTTTGGGAGCAACAGCCGTAATAGTTACTGTCGATTTCAGAACATTAGTAATTTAGTAATTTAGTTGTGATTGTTCCTCATAGTTTGTTTGCCATTGTTTTGACCTTCTATGTCTAATGTATAGTCAAAGATGATTGCTCCCTTTACAATCAGAAGACCCAGTGGAAACCATGATTCCAAATATTTTATTTTCACTGTGGAAACAGCAGCATTTCTTATGTAAACATCCCCTTAATAATTTGATACTTAAGTATATCAGTTATAGGGTATGGCACTAACTACCATGATTGAGTGGGATGGAATGTGTTACTCATTTTGCCTGTCAGCTCTACACTTCAGATTACTTATTTGTATCCCCAGAATGTCTGTGATGGGCTCAGATACCCAGTACTTCTAACTGGGACGATTTTTCCAACCAGAAATCATTTCTTTGTGTTTAGAGGCATTGTTAAATATTATATGGACTCTTAAATCAGTAGAATTGCACATAGATCAAAGTAAGCATTCTCCAGTGAACAGGATAGAACTCTAGCAAATCTATTTGTTGCTGATGACAGTTGTGTTGAGATTGAGCAAATGTTTCTAGACCTCAGTTAACCAAAGTTGTTAAAAGAATCTAAACAAATAAGTCTTAATTTTAGTTTTTCATGAGTTATTAATAAAAACCATCCCCAATTCTCTTGATATTTCTTTCCTTCAGATTAGCCATTAGTGTTTTTTTTTTAATCAATTTAGACTCTATCAAATTTTGTCTTGTCCTACATTTAAGTCTGGGGTTGATTTGCTTTGTAGGTTTGTATACTCTAAGCACCACAGTAAATGAAAGAAATATTGATTAAGTAAATAAATGTCTAGATGATCATCTAGATGCTACTTTGACATTAAGCACAGTGGTAAAATAGAATTTCACTGTTCACAAATTGCCTATTGTTCCTAAAGTGGAGAAGAAACAATACATTTAATAATAACAAGAAGTTATGAAGTTCTTTTGGCCTCAGGGAAAGCAAATGTTACAAAAGTCAAGTACAGAACAAGAAGTACCAAACTTCTCCATTTTATACTTCTACAGTTTCAAAAGGAAAGAAATAAAACAGTTTTGAAATTTGTGAATAAATGGCAGTAAATTTTAAGACTACACAAAGACAATTTGGTATTATTCTTTTTTATTCTTTGGGTTTTTTTATGTGAAATACTTCATAAAATCTGATTGTAAGAATTTTTAGAAGAAAGGAATCTCAGAAATGATTAAAGATAACCCAAGAGAGAATAACTCAAATTTTAATACAAACAAAGCCAAGCCAAACCAACTCCATTCCACTGAGTCCTTTTTAACCTTAATTATATGGACACAAGAAGGTTGAATCTGGTTACTGCACTGAGCTGACTAGAACTAAGATATACATAAGAAACTAGATTTTTTTTCCCTAGACCAACAAATATCAGAAAATTGCAGTGTAAAAAAAAATAGATTACAAAGTCATTTAAAGTAGAGTATGCTTTGTTATTGAAATAAGTATCTTTGTAGAAATACTTTCTCATCATTTTTGATTATGTGTGAAGTGAAACATCTATTTAAAACAACTGGGGCTGGAAAGATGGCACAGCACACATAAACACCTGTGGCTCTTGCTGAGGACCTGGGTTTGGTTCTCAGCACCTGCTTGGTAGCTCATAAGTCTGTAACTCCAGTTCTGAGGTTTCCACCACCCTCTTCTGGCTCCCAAATGTACCAGGCAGGCACATGGTACATTTGCATACATGGAGGCATTCACACATAACACAGGAAATAATATATATGCACATGTTTTATATAATTATATATATACACATGGCGGCCGAGAACCGTCTGAAGTTCCAATTCCAGGAGAACTCCAGTTCCAGGGGAATCCCACACCCTCTTCTGACCTCCGCGGCATTGCACGACACGGGTGCACAAACTTGCATGCACACAGTACATTCTTATACATACAGAAATAAATAAAAAATTAATTAAAAAAATAAATAAAAAAAATGGAGACATGCTCTGCCCAATCTTTGTAATAGTTCCCAATAAACCACTCAGTGGTTTACACTTTTAGTGATCTCATCATATTAGTTTTTTATATAATAATATTATAATATGTTTCCAACCAGTAGTTTTTTTACTGTGATTTAATGATACCTCTTTGGAAATTAGATTTCATTTTTAGCTTTAGATATTATATTAGTTAATTTTTGGTTGCTGTGATAAGAATTTGGAATTTGAGTTTCCAGCTCCAGGGGTAGGGTCCGTAATGGTGGGGAGGCATGGCAGAAGGAGGTAGTTGGAACAGAAACCTGAGTAGTCACATGCTCAGGGGCATAGCTAGTATCAAATCCCCCAATTGAAAAGCAAACTGATCAACGTTATTGTTATATTTCTATCTGAAAGCAACTGCGATGTTATAATGTGACTATCTTAATGAGCCCTAGAATTAAGCTACAGAAATACAACGTTTTTATTAATTATTTGAAAAAAAAAAAAAAGAAATCTCCCAAGGTTTATAAACTCTCAAAAGGCGGCTGCCAATGATCTGCTTCCTTCAGCATGAAAACACTTCCTTTTTTAATAAAATCTTTTATTGGTCTTTGTGTATTTCATTGATCATTTCTCAATCTAATTTAGACACATTCTCTTTCCCCCCACTCCACCCCAGTTCATGCATTCTGCCATACTTGTCTTGTATCTTTTGCTCAGTCTTTTCAAAGTTTTTCTCTGCAGAGGTTGATTGTTTGGGCAGAAGATAAACGTTTCAGTCAGTTCTTTGACCCAGTCGGAAAACACTTCTTAAAGGCTCCATGACCCTCTTCAAATACACTATAAACTAGGGACCAAACATCCAAATGCTTGGAGCCTATGGGAGACATTCTTATTGATACCAACACAGAGGTGGTTCAGTGATTAAAAACACTGGTTCCTTTTGCAGACGATATTTGATACCCCCACAGGTATAGTACTATGCATTTTCTCAAGTAACACAATCAGACATATAGTCAACTATTTAAAATATTGAATGCCAAGCATTGAATATAAAAAAATAATCCAAATCTTCCAAACATAAAATCATTAGGAAAAAGTGGACTTGTAACAAGACATGGAACATTGAAAAATAACAAATCCCAACACACATGATATATAGCTATAATCAATATATCTTATGTCTATAAAAGAACGTAAATTTATGTCTATAAATGGAAACTAGGAATCATTACCAATAGGTACTTTTGGAATTTCAAAAATACATGAAAAATAAGAGTATGCTCCCATACCAAAACTTTTGGTATGTTGTTTGTTAAAGCAAACACAGACAAAACCCTTTCTCAGATAATGAAGAACCTAGCCTGGCATGATGGTGCATGCCTTTAAACCCAGCACTCTGGGGGATCTCTATGATACCTAGGCTATCCTGGTCTACAGACTGATTTCAATGTCCACTGAAGCTGTAGGGAGACCTTGGGTCAAACACACACACACACACACACACACACACACACACACACACACAAAACAGCAACAAGAGACATCGAAAAATAAACAGCAACCACCACAAGAGCAACAAAAAGAGGAACCTCAAATAACTTACAGGCCAAGAAACTAAAAAGATAAAAGCCAAGCCCAATAAAAGAAAGAAAAGATAAAACTCAGAGCAGAAATTAAAGAAATAAACATAGAGGCCAGTAAAATCTACCAATGGAAGGAACAGCTGCCTTTTTGGAAAAGATACACATAATTAACAATCATTGATCTGAGGGGAAAAAAAGATGAATTTACTCAAGTAAATAAAACCAGAAATAAAAAGACAACATTACAAGGATACCATAGTATTATATACTGTCAAGGGAAGCTACAGTGAAAATTTATACCACAACAAAAAGCATAACACAGGTGAAATGTGTAAATTCTTAGAAATGTACAAACTGAGTTAAGCCTGAGTCATGAATATTTAGTTTGTGGAGACCAATAAAATGTAAGGAGACTGAAGAAAAAAACTCAGGAATTCTGTACCTGTATTTATGTCATACTGGAATTTTATAAACATTTAGAGAAAAACTAATTATTGTCTTGTACCAAATCTCCCAACTTATTAAAGTGGAAAGAAAATTTCTAAAATAATTTTCTAATCACAGCATTATTTCAATGCCAAACTAGACAAAGACACTAAAACACTTAAAGAATATCATTCCCAGAAGCAGACATGCAAAAATCACTAATATAAGACTTGTGAAAATCCAAAAATACATTAAAATTATCATTCACAATGAATAAATGAGACTTATTAATAGTGAGATGTAACGATAGTTTAACACATTCAAATCAATGAATTTGCTTTATCATATCAATAAAGTTAAAAAACTACATACATTATCATATAAATAGATGTGTGGGCTGGAGAGATGGCTCAGTGATTAAGAGCACTGGCTTCTCTTTCAGAAGATCCATATTTGATTCTTAGCATCCACTTGATGGTTAAGTGCTGTAACTCCAGTTTCTTCTGACTTTCACAAGGATTATACAAGGTTGTAATTACAGACTTGCATATGCATATTCTACTAAGTTTCAAAACCTAAAAGAAATGGATGAATATCTGAAATCCTGGGAATCACCAAAGCTCAACCAAGAAGAGATCGACAGCCTAAACAGACCAATAGTACAGGAAGAAATCGAAGTTGTAATAAGTAGCCTCCCAACCAAAAAATGCCCAGGCCCGGATGGTTTCACGGCAGAATTCTATAAAATATTTTGAAAAGACTTACAACCATTACTACTTAAATTGTTTAGAAGGATACAAACGGAGGGACTTCTCCCAGATTACTTCTATGAAACCAGCATTACGCTACTACCAAAACCAGGGAAAGATACAACCAAAAAGGAGAACTATAGGCCCATCTCCCTAATGAACATAGATGCCAAAATTCTAAACAGGATTCTGGCAAATCGCATACAGACTCACATCAAGAAAATCATCCACCACGACCAAGTTGAATTCATACCAGAGATGCAGGGATGGTTCAACATACGAAAATCAATAAACATCATCAAACATATCAATGGACTGAAGGACAAAAACCACTCCATCATCTCAATTGATGTGGAGAAAGCCTTTGACAAAATCCAGCATCCTTTCATGTTTAAAGTCCTGGAGGGAATTGGTCTGGAGGGATCATTCCTCAATGTAATCAAAGCCATATACAGGAAACCCACAGCCAATATCATCCTAAATGGGGAAATGACAGAAGCATTCCCCTTAAAGGTAGGAACTCGGCAAGGCTGCCCCCTGTCACCACTCCTCTTCAATATAGTGCTAGAAACCCTAGCTAGGGCAATAAGGCAAGAAAAGGAAATTAAAGGAGTTCTAATTGGAAAAGAGGAAGTCAAGCTATCCCTTTTTGCTGATGATATGATTGTCTACCTAAGGGATGCTAAGAACTCCACCAGAAAACTCCTAGAAACGATTAAGAGCTTTGGTAAAGTGGCAGGATACAAAATAAACCTAGAAAAATCAGTAGCCTTTCTGTACACCAACAACAAGCAATTGAAGAAGGACTACAAGGAGACCTTCCCACTCACAATAGCCTCAAAAACAATAAAATACCTAGGAACAAACCTAACCAAAGACACCAAGGATCTCTACAACAAAAATTTTAAACCCCTGAAAAAGGAAATTGAGGAAGACATCAGAAGATGGACAAACCTCCCATGCTCATGGATTGGGAAAATAAATATAGTAAAAATGTCCATCCTACCCAAACTAGTGTACAGATTTAATGCGATCCCAATCAAAATCCCCAAGAGTTTCTTCACAGGCTTGGAAAAAAAAATCCTCAATTTCATTTGGAAAAACAAAAGACCCCGAATAGCCAAAGCAACCCTGAGTGAAAAGAGCAATACAGGGGGGATCGCTATACCAGACATCAAACTATACTACAGGGCTATAGTCATAAAGACAGCCTGGTACTGGCACAAAAACAGACCAGTTGACCAATGGAATAAAACTGAAGATCCAAACCTGAGCTCATACAATTTCAGCCACCTCATATTTGACAAGGGGGCCAAGAAGACACAATGGAGGAAAGACAGCATCTTCAGCAAGTGGTGTTGGCAAAACTGGATCACCACTTGTAGAAGAATGAAATTAAACCCCTACCTCTCACCTTGTACAAAGGTCAACTCCAGATGGACCAAAGACCTCAATGTGAAACCCCAAACTCTGGAGGTGATAGAAGAGAAGCTTGGCAGCAGACTACAAGACATAGGTGTAGGAAAAGACTTCCTAAATCAGACAGCAGCTGCACAAGAAATAAGATCGACAATTGACAAATGGGACCTCATTAAACTCAAAAGCTTCTGTACATCAAAGGAAGCAATAAAGGAAGTGAGGAGAAGACCCACAGAGTGGGAGGAAACCTTCACAGCAGATACATCTGACAAAGCATTAATTTCCAGAGTATACAAGCTACTCAAAAAACAAAGAAGAAAGAAAACAAATGAATCATTCAAAAGATGGAGCAAAGATCTGAATAGAGACTTCACAGAGGAGGAGTTAGAGATGGCCGAGAAACATCTTAAGAAGTGTTCAACATCTCTGATAATTAAGGAAATGCAAATTAAAACCACTCTGAGATATCACCTTACTCCAATAAGACTGGCTAGGATCAGGAACATGAATGATACCAAGTGCTGGAGAGGTTGTGGGGAAAGGGGAACACTCATCCATTGCTGGTGGGAATGTAAACTTGTACAGCCACTATGGAAAGCAGTGTGGAGAACCCTTAGAAGACTCAAAATGAGCCTTCCATTTGACCCAGTCATACCACTCCTGGGTATATACCCACAAGACACAACTTACTGCAAAGATACATGCACAGCTATGTTTATTGCAGCTCTGTTCACAATAGCAAAAAGCTGGAACCAGCCCAGGTGCCCTTCAACTGACGAGTGGATAGAGAAAATGTGGTACATGTATACAATGGAATACTATGCAGCAGTAAAGAGGGACAACATCATGAAATTTGCAGGTAAATGGATGGAGCTGGAAGACATTATGTTAAGTGAAGTAACACAGTCCCAGAAAAACAAACGACAAATGGTGTCCCTCATATGTGGATGCTAGTACCAACAACCCAGATATAAATATTTCTCATGGAGAGGGAGGCATAGTAAAAGAACAACAGAAAGACTGCATCAGAAAATGGACTGAAATGGTGAATTGGAAAGGGGGGATGGGTGGGAGAGGGACACGGGTGTATATTCGATTAAGGCATATTTAATTGACGTGAGCTCAGCAAGTACCCAGTTTCGCCTAGACACTGTCTACAGGACACATGGTGTTTTAGGACTTAGTAAAAGTAAAAGTAAACATGTGTATATTAAACAACATTGGTTTACAGAATCTGATAAAAATGGTAATGCATCTGAATTAAATGGAGATATAATTCGCTGTTGCCCACATTTGCTTTACATAAAATCTGTAGAGCAAGAACTTTGGGATTGACACATACAAATGTTCTCTATAATTTCTCTGTTGTACAGTATCACCTTGTAGCATTCTCTTTAAGATGATTTAACGTAAAAATTAAGTTTGCTTCCCAAGTTAATCATATATAGTCACCCAAAACAACATGGGTGAATTTGATGAAATCTGTGCCTTGACTCCACCCTATAGTCATGTATAATACAACTGTCTTCTGGAGACTCATACGCTAAAAAAAAGGGGGGGGGATACAGAAAGACATGAAACCTTTTCATCAAACCCTTGCAATTCAAATCTTAAAACTAACTATGGGAAAAGATTTGTTTGTTCCAACAGGACAAAACGTCACCAACTTAACGGCTGAGAAAGAAAAGATACAGGTTTGCATTGAGTAGGATGTACCAAAAAGTGGCAACGGAAAGGCTGACCCGTCTGAACATTCAAAGGAAGAAAAGCCTCAGATTGCCATAAACATCGAACCCCTCTGTGGATCCTACATGTAACAACTAGTTATAATGAGTCCTAATGAAACTTACCTTCTAGGTGCCACAAAGGTTCTGATATGAGAGACTTCCTTGCCTTCCCACCCATAGAACAAGGAGAAATATGACAATGATGAGGTCGCTCCCCAACTGTAAATTGGAGACAACTATTGTAGAGGTAATCTCTTATAAAACCGGTAAAACTGCTTTCTTTAATTGACTACTAGACATGGGAACTGTGGAAGGGATTACTCTCTGTTCAGAACCAAATATAATACTAAAGTCCTAGGGCTATGCACTCAGGCAAAATATATTAATACAGGAGCTCTGACATCAGCAATGGATTGTTCTACCAGGTGGATGTTGGCCAGGGGATCCAAGGCCCCACAAAAGGTAAGGGCTCCTTGCCTCTAAGTTGGGATACCTACAGGAGGAGAGGCAATAAGACCCTGCTGCCGAAGACCTGACGTTAACATGGGAGGGATGTATTGAGACCACACATGCAAGTGTACAGATGGCCTCTGGAATGCCAGAGAGTGTTACCAAAGGCCACTAAACCAATAAAGCAAATATGGGTCTCCCTGAGTCAAGCAAGACTCCACCGTCAGCACCAGCTACACCTCACCTGCCTGGAAATACTGTGCAGCAGAGGCAGCCATATGCCTGTATATCCCAAATCTAATTGGCTATTGGCTCTCTCCTTGGAGGAATAACCCATGGCTGATGCCACAAGCTTACATCCTCTACAGGTTAGGAGATGTTATAAGCCACAGTAAGACCCTGTCATATTTAACAGGAAAAAATGTAATTCATGGATTAACATATCATCCAAACATATGTGTCTATACCAAAGTAACCTACCATAACTATTAGTGCTGTTTAAATACCTATATATCTAATTGCTTGTGCTTCATTAGTAGGATCGAAAGGTTATTCCTGGACAAACTGTCAGCCCATGAATGGAAACAGCCAGAATTTACCAGAGTCCAAGACAACAGCTCCAGAGAGAGTGGACTGTTTTGCTTCTCATCAACCTGTGCCCCTTTTCTAAGCCTAGGGAGCAATTTGCGAAAGAGGGGCGTGGTAGAATGTAAGGGCTGTGATTGGGGTGAATGGTGAAACTACAGCAATGTAGTCTGCACACTCATTTGATCAACTTGATTGAACATACAACCCCTCAACCCCTGCTGGAAGGTGGGGCTGTGTGTGTTTGGGCACAACAGCCTGCAAATTGGTTTTACATGAAGGATGCTTGTACTCATGGATTATCACTTATAGCTAAAAAATGAAAAAAAACCTGAGAGAAAGATGCAGGACAGTTATGGCAGAATGCATGATCTGGGATGGGGTGGGGATGGGGGGGAAGGGAAAGGAAAATATGCCTGAACTGAATTGGAAAATGATGTATGAAATGCACAAAGCATCAATAAAAAATGTTAAAAAAAGTAAAAAAAAATAAATAAAAATGATAAAAATATTGAAAAAGTAATAGATGTTTGTGGCAAAATGAAGTACCCTTTCATGAGTCAAAGTTCAAAAATTATACATAAATGGAATGTATCATAGAAAACTAATGCTAATATATGACAACTCCACAATCAGTATGAGAGTAAACAGTGAGAAGTTGACAATTTTCTGTTAAAATTATGAAGACAATGATGCTTCCTGTTATAACTTCCACCTAACCCAGTACTAGAAGTTCTTTCTAGAGTGGTTAGACAAGAAAGGGGAATTAAAAACAAATCTAAACAGGAAGTGTAGAACTGAAATTGCCTCCTTGTTCATGGCATTAACTTGCAGTAAAAAAAAAAAAATCATGACAATGGGGCTGGAGAGATAGCCTAGCTGTTAAGAGCACTGACTGCTCTTACAGAGGACCCGGGTTCGATCCCCAGCACCCACATGGTGGCTGAGAATAGTCTGTAACTCCAATTCCAGGAGAACTCCAGTTCCAGGGGAATCTGAGACCCTCTTCTGACCTCCTCTGCATTGCACGACACGGGTGCACAACCTACATGCAGATAGTACACTCATACACATACAAAAATAAATAAAATTTTTAAAAAAGAATATTTAAAAAAATTTTTTGTCATGACATAGTCAACCAAAAAAACAACAATAAGAACTTCTAAAACTGATAAATTCAGTAAAGTTGTAGCATTTGAAACGTATCTGAAAACGTAATAAAAAATGGAGGGTGATAAGATGCAGGGGACCAGAGTTTGGTTACCAGCACTCACTTCCAGTGTTTCATAACCACCAGTCACTCCAGCTCTAGGAGATCTGACAACTCTTCTGTCCTTCCCTGTCCACCTATATGTATTTACACATACCTATACAGATACATATATATGCATATAAATAAAACATTTTTTGGAGGCAGAGGCAGGCAGATCTCTGTGAGTTCAAGGCCAGCCTGGTCTACAAAGTGACTTCCAGGACAGCTGGGGCTTCAGGGAGACCCTGTGTCAAAAAAAATAATAACTAACTAGCTAAATAACTGAAAAAAGGCAATTAAGAAATGTATAACATTACTACAACCATCCAGAAAATAAGCATTTAGAAGCAAATTTAACCAGAATAATGAACACATATCTGTATTTGGAAAACCATAAAACTTTGATAAAAGAAATTGAGGCAGACTTATACAAGTATAAATAGAACCTGCGTTCATGCATTGTAACTGTATTACTTAATATCCAGTTACACAAAAGAAACTACAGATGAAATATATGCTTTATGAAAATTCCAATGCCTGTTCTTTGGGATGAAGAAAAGACCTAAAAATTAAAAATAATTTATTTGCTTTTATTTTACGTTTGTGTGTGCTTTGCTTGCATGTATGTAACTTTTCATGAAGATCGCATGGAATTGGATCACTTTCCAATTCAGATTCCCTGAAACTGGTGTTTTGAACTGTAGTTTTTGTAAGTTTTATATTTATTTTTAATTGTATGCATGTAAATGTATATATATATACCATCTGTGTGTTGGTGTTCAGGGAGGCCAGGAAGAGATTGCATCCTTTGGATTTGAAGTATATCACTTGTGAGCTGCCTGACTTGGAGGCTGGGAATCAAAATCAGATTGTCTGGAAGAGCTGTATGCACTCTTAACCACTGAGCTATCTCTCCAGTTGAAAAAAACTTATCATTGATTTGTGCTTTGGAGTCTGTTCAAATTTCTAGTTGCTTCATATTAAAGCAGGGATAGGTAATGAAATATTCATGCATTAATTATTAAACACTCACTACAGTTAAATTTTTACATGTATTTTAGTAAAGACCACTATTTCACTGAAATGTTTTTAATAATGAAATTATTTTTACTATTACTTGGATAGCAATTATGTAACTATATGACAGTTCTCCTGGATATTTAAATTAATGGTCAAAATAAGGAAAAGCATTTAAGTTTCTGGAGTCAATGACTAAAATTCAAAAGAAACCAATAAACAAAAAGGAAGGAAACTGAGGAGAAAAATTTGCTCTCCTTCGAGCCTTAGTCATAAGCACAGGGCATTTTATATAAATCTCAGATTTTTTTTTTTGGTTTTTTGAGCCAGGGTCTCCCTTTAGTCCTAGCTGGCCTGGAGCTCTCTCTGTAGACCAGGCTGGCTTTGACCTCACAGAGATCTGCCTGCCTCTGCCTCCTGAGTACTGAGATTAAAGGCGTGCATCACCACGCCTGGCTTCAGATTAATTTTTAGTGAAGTCATTTAAACATTTTCACATATTAAATTACATAGTTGCACAGAATTTAATAAAATAATCTTATAGTTAACTCTAGATTCTGGTGTTAAATCCAATTCCATGTTTAAAATTATATTCCCTCATTTGAAATTAACCTGTAGAAATGAATATTTCTCTTCTCAACGTGTTACACTATATTTCAGGTATTGGCTAATGTTTAGCTTAAATTACATCACTGAATTATTAACAGTGCAGTGACACACTTTACAAATAACAGAAAAAATGCTCAGGAACTGGGTTTTGCATTGTTTTTGTTTTTGTTTTAATTTACACTGACATCTGTCACTATCTCCAGAACAGCATGTATGCTCAGTATCAAATCTTGATTTTCTATATTTGAAATATCCACCACAACAGAGCAAAGGAAGAAGCTGTGAATTATGCCTGGACTGAGTTTCCACACCTCTCAGAGTTGAGCTACTGAAATACTATCAAAAAAATGTGAAGTAGAAGTCAGTCTTCACTTACATTTTAATTACAGTAACAGGACATCTAGGAAGGAGGAGTCTGTGTGGGAGACGGGATAAGATTAGAATTCTTGCAGAGGTGAAAGGAGAAAAATACACTGAAATGTGGAAAATTTTGTATTCTCAACTTGCATTGTAAAGAAAGTTATAAGAAACAAAACTAGAGATTTGAAGAAAAGTGTAGACCGAGAGCGAGCCATTTCAATATCTTTGAAAATTGGAATTAGGCCGGGTGTGGTGGTGCACGTCTTTAGTCCTAGCACTTGGGAGGCAGAGGCAGGCGGATCTTTGTGAGTTCAAGGCCAGCCTGGTCTACAGAGTGAGTTCCAGGACAGCTGGGGCTACAGGGAGACCCTGTCTCGAAAAGACCAAAAAAAGAAAATTGGAATTAGGTGGCTTTGGTTTGGTTTAGAAGCAGCATCCACTTTATTTCAGAGACATGTTAGGGAAGAAGTTATTGTGAAATGACAAATTGCTATAGATATGAACTTCTGATATAGACAAGAAGAAAAAAAAATGGATAAACCAGAAGCAGATGAGCTCACTCCTGTTAAATATTAAGTCTGTAGTAACTGACACCCAGCACTAGTATAATAAATTAAGGAAAAATTCTTGTTTAAATAATCTGTAAGATAAAATGATTTCTTTTTTTTTTTTTTTTTTTTTTTTNATATATATATATATATATATATTATATATATACATGTGTGTATTGCCTACACATGAGTAAGTGCACCCGTGTTGGGCAATGCTGGCAGAGTCAGAAGCAGTCATTGAATTCCCCTGGAACTGAAAATACATACAGTTTTTATCAAAGCCCATGTCCTCTGCAAAGGCAGACAGTGCTCTAACTGCTGAGCCATCTCTTCAGGCCTCATTTTTTAATATATAGTCCTAGAGGGTCATAGAATTACATAGACATAAGTTTATACTCATAAAAGTGTAAACAAGGGCCTGGAGAGATGACTAAGCATTTAACAGCACTGGCTGCCTTTTTCAAAGGATAGGGGTTCTGTTCCCAGCATTCACATGGTGGTTAACAACCATCTGTAATTCCAGTTTCTGGAAATCCAAGATTCCTGTTCTGACCTCTGGGCATTGTATAGCACAGGTGCACTTACATACATACAAGTAATACATCTAAAATTAAAAATAATAAGTAAAATACTTTTAAAAATGCCAAAAAAATGTTATTATTTTATACAGCACTGTGAGAAACAAGGCTAAGAGCACTGGAGACCCAGAGCAACGAAAATGAAGCAGCATAAAGACTGCGAAGCTAGGTGTAATCCCTGAATTGCAGATGTGCCCATTGAGCACAGAGAACAGGTTTTTATAATCCTGAATTTAGGAAGCTTCTTCCCTTTCCTCCTTGACTGATGACTCAGAAGGGTGCACAGTCTGAAACACCATCTAGGTCTTCTTGTTCTGTCACTTATCTTTAATAGATTGTGTGTTGAATTCACCTCTACATTTATCTAAAAGTCTCCGTTTGCATGATTTTGTTATTTTTGCAGACAAGCTTGGCAGCTAATCATTTTCTGCTCTAAGCTTTTAGTTTGGGTGGTCAGCAATAGCTAGACTGCCAGAGTTTGGGTGGTCATAGCTAGTTCACCAGAGGCTAAAGGAGACAATTTCTACCTGCTTCTGTGTAGCTGCACCTAATCCAAACAATGGCACTTTTGAAAATTAAAAGTTTGGGCTGGAGAGATAGCCTAGCCGTTAAGAGCACCGACTGCTCTTGCAGAGGACCCGGGTTCGATCCCCAGCACCCACATGGCGGCTGAGAACCGTCTGTAACTCCAATTCCAGGAGAACTCCAGTTCCAGGGGAATTCTAGACCCTCTTCTGACCTCCGCCACATTGCACGGCACAGGTGCACAAACCCAAATGCAGACAGTACATTCATACACATACAAAAATAAATAAAATTAAAAAAAAAAAGAAAATGAAAAGTTGGTTTTATTCTTTTTTCTCTTATTTTTTATTGTGCGTTTGTACATGCCATGCATTTCTTAATCGAATATAGACCCCTTCCTCCATCCCTGCCTCCCCCAACTGCTCCAGAACTCATGCATTCTGCCATAAGTGTTAAGTCTTGTCTGGCATCTTTTTCTCAGTCTTTTTTTTTTTTTTTTAACTCTTTCAATGCAGAAGACTACTGTTTTTGTCTGATCTTTGAACAAGTCTTTTTGTTGTTGTTATGTTTAATTTTATATTACTCCAAAATATACATCTATCACTCCATGAAATAATACCACATTGACTGATATTACTACAGATATAGCTCGAGGTTTATGTTTCTATTTTTTATCCTTAAATACACCATGTAGCGTGTTTGTAGTCACACAAGAAATGTAATTTGGAGACTGGAGAGATGGCTTTGTGCTTAAAGGGCAGGATGCTCTTGGAAAGGACCTGAGTTTAGTTCCCACAGGTGCTATTAACCACTGAGCCCTCTCTCCATCCCCTTACACCTCCATTTATATAGCTATGCAGTAGATGTCATTTCATATGACATCTGATGGCTTAATCTTAAGAAAGATGAGTAGAAGTGGTTAGCAAAATTTTGACCAATTTCAATCTCCCATAGAGATTGCCAACATTCTCTTATTGAGGACATTAAAAGAGCAGTGATTTAATATCATTACTTCTGAATAACTATAAAATCTCTGCATCAACATTTAAAAACTAAGTAGAAATGTTCATGTGGAACATTTTGGTTTAGTTATTTCGTAGTTATGTATGAGCTTTGTATTCAAAGTATATTTTATTTTAAGTATGTTTATATCCCTTGGTAATTTGTTTAAAAAATTTATTATTTTTATTTTATCTGTATGAGTGCATTGCCTCCAGGTGTGTAAATGTATCCATATCATGCAATGCCCACAGACGACAGAAGAGGGCATGGATTCACCTAGAGCTGGAATTATGGATGGTTGTTGGTGCTGGGAATCAAACCTGGGTCGTGTGAAAGATCAGGCAGTGCTCTTGAAAGCTGAGACATCTCTCCAGCCCCTCATGCTAATTTTTCTATTGATGGAACATCCTTATTTTTTCCTATTGTCCCACAAGTTGTCTGTTGATTTACCTTATTTATTTTTTCAGTTTTAAATGTAATGTGCATTAGAATTTATAGAAAACACACATGATTATGAACTTGTGATACATATATGTATGTGTGTATGTATGTGTGTGTGTGTGTGTAAACACATGTTTGTATGGAATGAAAGTCACACTCTGTAGGCCAAGTAGGCCTCAAGTCATATAGCCCGCTACTCTTGAATTTATGTCATTCCTCCTGTTTCAGCCTTCCAGAGTAATGCGATTATACCATGCACCAAGACACCTGGGCTTCTCTTAATGAAGAAACCTCTTAAGTGGTTTGGTGACCACCCTGTCTGAAAACGTACAGTTGCCAGACATTAATCCTACTCAATTTTCTGTCACGACACCCTTTCTCCTTCCTAGATGACAACAACATTCATTTTCTGGCATGTTTCTTTACAGCTGTGCATTCTTTGTAGTGATTCTTTATTTTTTTTTATTTTTTATTTTTTTATTTTTGTATGTGTATGAATGTACTGTCTGCATGCAGGTTTGTGCACCCGTGTCGTGCAATGCCGCGGAGGTCAGAAGAGGGTCTCGGATTCCCCTGGAACTGGAGTTCTCCTGCAATTGGAGTTACAGACGGTTCTCAGCCGCCATGTGGGTGCTGGGGATCGAACCCGGGTCCTCTGCAAGAGCAGTCGGTGCTCTTAACCGCTAGGTTATCTCTTCATCCCCCATAGTGATTCTTAAACAAACTGTTAGACTTTTTTTTTCTGAAAGTTAAGATTGTAATCATAGTTCAATTGTTTATACTATTTCTTCGTTTAATGTTTGTACTTTGTTATACATCCTATCAGGCATACATCATGCCCTTTCCTCATCTTTGACTGTTCTTGCTTTATGAACATTTTCTAATTCAAGTTTGCCTTGATTAGTTTTCAAGTGTATTGTCTAGAGTTCCATTCCTCACCTGTACTCTATATTTAGCTTTATTTTTTCTGGACATTTTCTTGTTATATGTCTACATACATTTTTATATATTTTTATGCATCATGATTTTTAAAATATTTTGTTTCATTTTAATTTCATTTTTATGCATATATTGCATGCGTATGTTCAAGTGCACCTGTGTCCTGCAATCCCCATGGAGGACAGAAGTGGGCACCCGGAGTTATGGACAGTTAGCTTCATGGGTACTGTAATCTGAACCTGGGTGTTCTGCAAGAACAGCCAGTGCTCTAAACTGCTGAGCCATCTCTCCAGCCCCTCCTGAATCATATTTTTATTGTTCTTTCTTTAATAAAATTCATCTCCCTGAGCAAGTTTCTCAAGTATTTTATCAATTGTTTCTCTAGATCATGGCATTTTTCTTTTAGGCTACTTCATTTGCAATTCCACAGGAGGTGTGCTGTCTGGCACTCTCTTATTCTTAACCATTTAGATGAAAGACCAAAATGTGTCCCTAAAATCTACATTTTTAGTGAAAAAGGGGATGAAATTTAAATGGGCACAATGTTATTATTGCATTGACTTCTTGGTGATACACTATAAAGTTTAAGATGAAATAAAACCTTTCTTTCTGATTTTGCACTTGGCCATGCTGTTTCTCACTGCAACAGAAAGCTTACTAGAATATTTACTATATACCCCAAGCATGACCTTGAACTTCTGCTCTGCCAGCCTCTGCCTAGCAAACACTGGTATTACAGACATTTGCAAACATGCCTGACTCTGTGGTGCTTCAGAAGATAAATACAGACACTGTGGAGTAGAAAATGTCAGGTTTGTCAATCCTGATGCTAAGTTGAATACAACAAAAGTGGACTTGCATCTCTAGTTTCTGTGTTGTAATGTGTAAGGAATTTTGAGCACAGTAGATTTAAAAGGGAATACAGAGCAAGAGACAAACAGAAAGACAGAAACACACACACACACACACACACACAAATGGGGGTTGTTGGCATTGAAGAACCAGAGGTGGGTAAACTGTGTTCTTTACTGGAGATGAGCAAATATATACCAAGACAGCATCTGGCAGGTATCACCCTGGAGCTAGCTAGAGGAGACATTCTGTTCAGTCTCTACTGTGAAGACTCCAGTGAAAAATGAAAAGAATATATGATAGGCATAAGGAATAGTTTATTCTTATTTTCAGTGAAAATTTCTACTGACCTACCTAGTATTAATTATGAAGATTTTAATGTTAATGCAAAACATATTTTTTATCAGAATAAGTAATTACTTGTTAATTTTAGTGTCTTGTGATTGTTTTTACTCAAACATAGCCATGACATTTTCCAAATACATGTATGAAGTTGCTGAAGTGTTTCTTCTTTAGAGAATACAATATGTGATCACAGTCAATAACATTTCCTTTTTTTTTTTTTTTTTTTTTGGTCTCCCTGTAGCCTCAGCTGTTCTGGAACTCACTCTGTGTACCTGTATAGCAGGCTGGCCTTGAACTCACAGAGATCTGCCTGCCTATGTCTCCCAAGGGCTAGGATTAAAGACCTGCACCACCACACCCAGCTCAATAATATTTCTTATTTGAAATAAATACTAAGTTCTAAAAATACTATAGAGTGAATGACATGTCTTTCACTTGTATTCTACTTTTTCATATTTTGTTGAAAATTGTGATTTTTATCAAATCATCTAATTTTGCATAAAATATCAGCCAGAACAATGCATTTTCTTAATTTTTCTTATAGTTTTAGGTACTATTTTATAATTGTTGCATAAAATGGGCTAGGTACTATTGCCATCTTTTTAATCTTCTTAAATAACTGATAGGATATAATATTATTGCTTTCATAAATGTTGGGTAGAAATTACTAAATATATCCTATGGTAGCAAAGATTTGTGGTAGGAAAATTTAAACTCTTGAAATATTCTCTTTGTTTTGGTTTTGGTATTTTTGAGCCAGTCTTCCTATAGCCTCTGATGGCCTGAACCCCTGAACTCATTATTTAGACCAGGCTGGACAGAGATCTACCTGCCTTCCTACCTACTGCTGGGATAAAAGGTGTGCAACATCATGGCTGGCTTTACATAATCTTGTTTTATAGTTATAGGGATCTTTAAGTTCTCTCTTTACTTCTGTTGGTACTAAATTACAATTTTGGAATTTATTAAATTAAAAAAAAAAAACAAGGCAACACAGGAAAGAATCTCAGAGAGTTTTGAAAGGAATTATTTTATTTTATAAAGTTTTAAAACATTTTATTTATTAATTTTTTTATTTTAATATTTTTGGTATTTTCATTTTATATGCATGTAGGTAGGTGCATCCATGTTCTGAAATGCTGTGGAGGTCAAAAGAGGGCATCAGATCCCCCTGGAACTAGAGTTAAGGATGATTTTTTTAGCCACCATGTGGGTGCTGGGAATCAAACCCAGGTCCTCTGCAAGAGCAGTAGGTGGTTTTAACTGCTGATGCATTTCTCAGCCCCATTTTATAAAGTTTTAACCTTGTATAAAAGTTGTAAGAGAAGAAGAAGAGAAAGGTCTTCTCATTCTTCCTGTGGTTAGCAATTTAATTATTTGAGTGTATCTCTCTGCTATTCACTGAACCGTATCTACTTTTCTGACCCCCTCTGTCTTCCCTCACTTCTTGCTTTTCTCTGATCCCACTGGGAGACATTGTATCTAGCTGACCTGTATCCTTAGGCTTCTTTGGGTCATGGAAGTTTTCCAAATCCCTTGTTTCAATTACTTTCATATTGTCCAGGTGTTTTTTTGAAAATCTGTCAGTCTTTTTTCCTGTTATTATTCCCTTGGGTAGACTGTGGTTCTGGACAGGAGACAGAAATGACCAAGACAGGAAAAGCCATTTTCCATATTTCATATTATGGCATGTACACATGGTTTCATTACTTCTTAGTTATCATGATGACTTTCAAACCTGAGTGAGATATCGCCATTTTCATCTGGCACTATAAGCCCATCAGAAATGTGTGTGCACCCTGAAATCCTGCAGTGACCTTTGTGTTCAACAACTATTCCACTCAAGATGTTATTGCCTTATCTGGAACATTTAGCTCCTTGCTCCCTCAAGAAGATTCAGGTACAGTTGTTTAGGAAAACTGACTGTTTAAAAGGCATTGAGCCACACTGTTTTGGCTGCATTTGGAAAATGTGCATGAGTGAAAAGAAACGGAACCAAATGAATTAAATTTTCTTTTAGTCAACTGTAACATTTTTCCATCAAAATGTCTTTATGTTTATTGTGGATATTCTTGATTGTTCTTCTCTCATCATCATCATTATCAATAAAATCATCTAAACATTCCCCCTACAAAAAACAGTTGTTATTGCCAAGGCTTTAACACTGTTCCTTTAGCAGAAGGAAACATGTTGACATGGAAACAATAATAAAGTAATATTATCCAGTATTTGATCATTTAAAGAACTTTAAACAATAAGAATGTGTTTTATTACTTTAGGTAATAAAAATGATAATAATAATAATAATAATAATAATAATTTTATGTTGGTTTATTTCCTTCCTAGACCATTATGTGGAATGTACATCATTTTTATCCCTTGACAAATTGTGACATTCCTTGCTAAGTGCATTACTATGAAATATGTTCGAGTGCTCCCTTAATAGGATGTGTTGTGCTGCTGTCATTTCATCTGCGACAGTTCATTCTTTTCTTCACAGCCACCTTCCTCACTGTGACAATAAGTTTCCTATACTCAGTCTCTGCTGTGTTATCAGGGTTAAAATTCCAGTCTTTACTGATTCATTCTACCAATGCAGATTTAATTCAATATTACTTAAGCTTTCATAATCTTTGTTTCTTTGTTCACTGCATTTTCATCATTGCTGTCTATCCTCTCTTTGTCATTTAGTTTATCATAAAGTGTGTGGTTAGCTCATTGAGTCAAGTCGAAATTACTGTACATGAGGTAAATTACATAGTGTACTCACAATCATCAATTACCATCGGATTTTGAAAAAAGTACAATGATTTGTCCCTCACGAAATCATTTTTATTTACACAGTAATTTGGGGGCTCTAGAACAAGGAACAAAGTGTGTACATTCAAATGGTTTTACTGTTTCATCAATTATTTATTGATTTATCCTATTTGCTGTAGTCAATTTTAGTATGTTTTCAACACAAAGTGCTTTACAGGTTGGCTATGGTAGTAACAGAATTTGAACAGTGTGTGCACTTTGAAACTGTTTTTTGAGCCTCAGGACAAAGTTT
Organism: Rhizomys pruinosus; assembly: GCA_009823505.1. Classification (NCBI taxonomy): domain Eukaryota; kingdom Metazoa; phylum Chordata; class Mammalia; order Rodentia; family Spalacidae; genus Rhizomys; species Rhizomys pruinosus. The sequence continues at coordinate 3,718,561 of VZQC01007142.1, read as the reverse complement.
ATATTTTATGTGGCTTAATCGAAATTTTCACTGTGTTTGGCTTACAAATGTTCTTTAACTTAACCATGATATCTGAAACTCATTCATGAAAGAGATGCACAAATAAGGACATTCACACCTTTGAGATATCTAAGTAGGATTCTTATATTTTATCACATCATGCAACAGGTAAAAGCCTAGTAGATTCCTCTTTCCTTTTGGCCAAAATGCCATCATTTCCAAGAAGCAGGAAACTATTGAAACTAAAACTCTATTTCATCAGTGCCTTTAAACATCTGGTGCTAGTGACATGTAGTTGGCATCTGGGACCCTAGTGGTATGTGTTCACATATCTCATCTCAGGAAAACAGAAATGAGGAAGAACGTTCATGTATTTCCACAGTCCTCACCTCAGTGACTCATCTTGTGTAAAAAACTCCTGAGGCTCTAGGTCTTACAGAAGTGGCACCCATACTCACAGAGCAGTGAATAGTGGTTCCTCATCTGCTTGAGAAATACAAAGCCTGATGGATGGCTGATGCCACTGCAGTAGTGAGTGCTTGGTCAGGAGCAATTAAGACACCAGGGACTATTCTAATTCCCCATAAAAAGTAATACTTAAACAGTATTCAATGCATAATAGTCCAAGAGTCAAGCCTAATGTTAGTAATAGTAATAAAAATATCCAAAGTATCAATATAAATTCAGTATGTTTCTCTAATACAAAAAACATGTGCCATAAAAAGAAACCCCTAATAAGGTGAGCCAATCAACTAATGCACACATTAAACATTTGCCAATTAGCAGAGAATATGAAAATAGAGAAATTTCATTCCACATGACAAAAATATTAAGTAGGATCACTGAATGCATAAATGATATATAAATTAAATTTCTGCAGTCAGGAGCTAGCATGTATCCAATGAAAGATAAAGAAGATGTAATCATTGTTTAGTCGGATACTACAGAAGAATAAGGATCTTTTACAAAAAAAAGTGGAAATTATCCTAAATGAAACTCAATAAAAATGTCTTAATTTCTTCCTTGAACTGATGCTTTTATCATTTACTTTTCTACTCTACAAGTTTATGAATTTAATTTAGCTACTGAAACTTTAGTTGCTGCTTGTTCAATTTTGGGAGTATATTTTACAAATCACATTATAAACCATATCATTATTAAAATGATGTTTGACATGTAATATCATCTAGGTCCTCTATTGTGAAAGCATTAGTGTTTTTCAACTCCCATTTGATTCAAATTACCATCATCCTTGGGGTCCTTGTTTGTTGGACTTACATGTATTTAGATTTTCTTTACTGATGCATCTCACATTTCACTATCAATTAGGAAACATTTTCCTTTTTCATCCAGTAAGGGCTTTAGTATCTAGGTTGTTGAAGATAGCATTGAAGATTATTTCTATGAGTGCATTTTTTAGCCCATGCGAAATAGTTAAGTTTTGTAGAAATAGGAGTTAAAGATGACAGGCACTTTGGGTAATATTACTGTGCTTCCTACATTTTTAATTATATTAAGAGTACTAATTTAATTTGAGAAAGTAACCTTTCTGTGGAAAATATTGTGGTTTTTTGTAGTTGTTTGATAGCTATTAAGATTTTATTTGCAGATCCTCTGGTTTCTGGTTTACTTACACAGCTAAATTTGGCTCACATATTGGTGATACCCACTTTGCCATGGAACCCAGCATCAGCTGTTTATTTTTTATTAACATACAGTTACCTATGCATTTTTTTTTGTTATTTTATCCCTGTGGTTTCACTACTAAGGTAATTTTCAATCTAGTTATATAGTGATTGGTTTCCTTGCTTAAAAATGATTGTCATGTGTATTATATTCAATGTCCATGTATATGTTTTTTCTTATATGCGTTGTGTGTAGGTGCATGTAGAAGTCTGGGTTGATGTCCAGAATCCACTCCTTCCCTTTCTCCCTTATTCCCTGAGGCAAGGTATCTTAGTTAAACCCAGAGCTCACTCACTGCTAGCCTCTCTTTTCTGGGGGCTTCCCTGTCTCTATCTTCTGAGCCTGGATTCACTGGTTATTTGTCTTGATTATCAGGATCTTTTGTGGGTACTGGGGATCCAAACTCCTTGTATAACAAGCACTTTAACTGGGGAGCCATCTCCACAAGTCAAGAGGCTGATTTATTGATTTCACCCTTGCATGCTGAGTTTTAGTCTTTGGTTTTAAGGTGTGTGCTTCTTGCCTTGGGAGTAGCACAAAACTGAAAACTGAATTTCCACTGGAAAGAGGAGCTGCTATTGGGTGATCTCCACACTCATGTGTACTTTGCTTGCTCTTAGATTTGTTCTAGATCTAGTTATTACATCTGCTATGGAACTCTTTCTATGTTCTTTACAGCACTTGTAAATTATCTTATTCTGTATTTTCAAATAGCTTCTTGAGCACGTCTGCAAGTGAGTCTCCTTCTAAGGGTTTCACTCTGAATTATAACATAATTTTGCTATATATTCAATTTTCTTTGAGAATATAGTAAAGTAATTAAAAAAGTACTATTGGATTATTTATGTAACATGATTAACAATTTGTTTTCTTTCCTAAGTTTCTTTATACTCTATTTTCTTTGGAACAACTTTCCTTATTCTTTTATGTCTGTGTCTTTATTAATATTTCCAATTCTCTTTAATTTCTTTTCTTGGTTATGTGTTCTTTTATTGTGTTGTCAGCAAGTCCTAGGGGATTGTTGAAGTTTTCAGTGTTGTCGTCATTTCCGTAACTGTTTAACTTAGCTATTTACATGTTTTTCTTCTAAGCTATATATTTCTATTTTGTTGAAATGTCTTCTATAAATTCTGGTGCTAGTGTTTAAACATGAGACAGACATATTTTCTTCATAATTTTCTAGTACTTTTAGAAATTTAGTTATTTGTGTAAGTATTTTCCTTGACTTTTTTCCTCCTTTATTTTTGTTGCCATCTTTATTAAGTTTTACAGATTTTGAGCTTTTTTTTTTCTGTCATTGAATAAAATAAGTTCTTTTTTGGTTGAACTATTTCCAAGTTGGTAATGTATGACAGGGGAGTATGTGAGAGTTCTCTGAACATGTGAGTGAGATGAGCAACACATAAAATTTGTTCGTGTTGATTTTATTTTATTTTATTTTTTTGTTCTTGTTGATTTTAAGTCTTTGTGGCCGACAGCGATGGCAGTTGGTGTTGCTGTAGGACTGTTCAGAATGTAGAATTGATCTCCTTTAATTGTCTAGGCACATGCAATTCCTTCAAAATGGATTTTCTCCTGATTCATTTTACTCTACTAATTTTTAAGAGATAATCTATGCTTTTCACTGGCTAACAAAACCACTAATTATTTCCTAAGACTGTTTTGAGTTGTGTTCTAGTAACAAAAAATTAATTGTGGTGGATGCTTGAAAACTGTGGGAGTTAAAATCATCAATCTGTGCTGACATTCAACTTAATGTTTTGATTCCTCCAAAAGTTAGCTATTAATATCTTGCAATTGGCAGAAAGCTTCACTGTTAACATAAGTTCAGCTAAGGTGCTTCCTATACAGTGAATAAATAAGAGAAAATATGTTTTCCTGTTGTAAAATTTACTGGAGAAATGTTCTAAACTGCACACAGACTCAATTACTGTCACAGGCAACGGAATCAAACCTGCAGCAAGAGCTTCCCCTTGTAACACAGGAGCTCGTGTAATTGTCATAATGCAGTAGGTACTGCTGTTACTTTTATGCAGTAATAATTTACTCTCATATTTTTACCCATGTTTAAAATCTCTAACATTAAAAGCCCAGGTAAGGGGCTTTTAATATTAGAGATTTTGTGTTCATATGCATATATTTTAATATTAGAGATTTTGTGTTCATATGCATATATTTTGACAAATTTTAACTAAAATATTAACTTTTCTTATGTGTACATAAGTGTCTCATGAGAAGAGTTATACATGTGAGCACAGCTACCCAAGAACCAAGAGGAGGTCACTAGGCCCCTAGAGCTGTCATTGCAAGTGGTTGAAAGCCAGAATATGGACACTGGGATTCAAACTCTGTCTTCTGCAAGAACAGTACATACTCTTAATTGCTAAGCCATCTCTCCAGCCCTCAAATTTAACTGTTTATAATAAATTTGTATACCTATTTTGATGGAAGATGATGGAGTAAACTCTTCTCCCTTTATTTTACTGACAGATTAAGTAACTAAATTTTTCTTATTTATCATTTTTGTGGGGTACATAATTTTTCTGATTTATTTTTCCCTTCAAGTGGTTTGAGCTCTCCAAAAGACAATAAAATGCACAGTGAAGTGAGCCTACTGAGTTCAAGCCAATATTGTCCAAAGGTCAACTTTATTTTGTCAGTCCTTTTAACATTCCCAATTAACTGTGATTTCTTATCCAGTTAAGTGATAAGATGATACTTGGTTTGCCATGTAATTGAGACTTATTTTGCTGTTATTGTTGTATATCTCTTAAAGATAGATTTTTAAAAGATATGAATACTTTTTTCCAGTAAAAAAACTTTTTTATTCATTTTATTTTTAAATGTTTTTTCTTTTCTTTTTTGAAATTTTTGTGTTTCATACATAATTTCTCAATCAGTCTTAATCTTTATATATGCTTCTTCCTTGGCACCCTGCCATAGGCCTCCATCCCCCAGAGTTCACACATTCTGTCACTTGTACTAGGGTCCATTGGGCCAAACTATTCTCCCTGCCCACTCCTGTGTCAGCTCATTCTCTGAGCTTCAGTCAGCCTATCCATTTTCCCTTTCTTAAAGAAGGCCAGGTCTTCCTCACCTAACCACCATCAGCTGGCAATATTTCCTCTGCCAAGGTTGAGCTCTGCTCCCCATTTCTGCAGTTCTGTGCTGGGTTTTTGTCCATCTGAGCTTGCATGGGTCTTATGCCGATAGCAATGCTGTAGGTTCATATGAACATGGTCCCACAAGCTGGTAGGTTTTGCATCACCTCCCTGGCTCTGACATTCTTTTGGCCACCTCTTGCACAATGTTCCCTGAAGCCTGGACTGGTGCATCTTAATATAGGCAGCCTGACCATGGAACAACATTCTGTAGGCTTCTAATTTTCATGGTTTGGCCATTCAGGCCTTGTTGAGTTCCTGGTCTTCTGTTGCATGGAAGAGCTTCCTTAACAAGAGTTAAGAGGTAGTTAATACCTTCTTGGGTCCTTGTTCTATGATGCTTGGGTCTAATATGTAGAGGTTGCCTTATAGATGTGTCACCTAGGCATGAACCATTCACAGACTATGTCTGTGTGTGTCCAGTTGTGGGGCTCTGTACTATTCTCATCTGGTGCAGACTAACCTTATTTTCTGAATAGTGCCTGGGATATTTGTCTGCAAATATAAGGATACCTCTTTGTAGTTAGCAAGTTGTTACTTTAGCCTAGAGATATGTCAACTTTGGAGATTTCTCTAAGAACTATGACCTCTACAGTTGTGTCTGTCTAGCTATGTTTACAAAACCACATATGAATCCCCCCCCACACACACACACTGACTAGGCTTTAGATCCATTTACTTACCCATTGATTTCCCCCAAGATAAAAGTGCCACTATTGAACCAATGTTGTATGCTGTGATGGTCACTGATGTGGATATTTGGTCTTAAGCCTGAGGTTGGAACACTGATTAATACCCTCCTTCAGTGGCTTGCATAACGCTCTCCAAAGCTATGAGAGCTAGCCTTCAGGGGAGGTGGCTTCCAGGTCAGATCCAGTTCCATTGCTCAAGATCTGGTCTTTGAAGTATGTCCTGTCTTCAGGAATAGGGTCTTAACTTCAGGTTCTAGGAGCCAATCAAGGGCTGTTATAGTAGCCTGTGTAATTTTTTGGAGTCTCTTGGAATACCTTGGCCAACAACTCTGAGAAAGTTTTCTCCTTTCTGGTACTGTTTCTTGTTATGCAGCCTTCATTTTTTACATATGGACTCATGTAGAGGTGTTTTATCTGTAATTTGTCAATAGATTGTTAGAGTAATATGATTCTCTAAGGTTTTTCACCTTATCCATTGTTTTCCTCTCCTCTCTCCCTTTACCTGTGTAGCCCTCCCCTCCATGTCTTCTCCATTTAAAGTATCCCCATTTCTTGCTTGTTACTGCCAGTCTCCCCACTTCTCTTGGGCTCCTTTCCTTCTATAATCCTCTCTCTCCCCTCACATTTAGATGCTCAATTTTATCCATTTCTTCCTTAGTAATACCTTTTACGTTTTAAAATTTCCCTTGCTTTCTCCCTCCTCTCCCTCCTCCTCTCCCTCTCTCTTCCCCTCCTTTTCATTCCTCCTCCATTCTTTCCTTCATTGATTTATTGTTGCCTTATGTATCCGAGCTGGTCTTGAACTCTTGTGTCAGCCTCTCAATTACTGAGATTCCAGGCAACTACCAGGTCACCCAGCTGGGTTATTTACGTAAATTTGAACAGACCTTTTCTGGATTTGTTATATTCTTTTGTATACTATAAATAATGATGTACTGGATCAGGCTCCTACATACTTATATAGATACTATGAATTTTTCTAAGATAACAGATTCCTTGGGGTAGTTTCATATTGAGTACAGCACTGACTCCACTGAAGCTAGAGTACCATATAAATAAGATGGGCTACAAAAGATTTACTCATGACCACTGTGCCTTTTGTTTGTTTGTTCATAGAATCAATGATAGAATTGGGTATAATTATTTGGGGACTAATCCTGGTGTTCTCTGACATATTATAAAGGCTTACTGAATCACTTGCACCTCTTCACTTTGTGTTCTTTAATATTTTATTCACTGAAGCTCTTGTGGCCACATTCGGATTTCTTCTGAATTATTTCATTGTTCTTATAGTGACCTTGATTCAAAAATGGATAACAATACTTTTCTGGCTTCTGACTTAAATTAATTTACTTTCCTGTCACATTATGGCTCAGTTATTCCTTTCTCTGAGGCATTTTCTTACTGTTGACCCTATGGCTTTTAGCATTAATCAATCTCTTCTTGGTTTAATTGAAGCTGTTCTTATTATTTCTTGTATCCTGTGGGGCTTTTTTCCCCCCAACTTTTCCACAGTCTTCAGTACTCATCATCGGTCTAACTATTAAAATGCACTGAAGCATAGCAACCATTAATACCCTACCTTACAGCTGCTATTCAAAACTTAATAGTGACAAGCATATTATAAAGGATTCCATAATAAAAGGAGATGGTACTTTTTTTCCTTCCTAAAACATTTCAATTGGAGTTCTACATATAATAAATTCCAAATTGAGTACTATGCAATCTGCAACTGAAAGAATGAGTTAATAGATAGGGCTCTTTTTCATTCAGATTAAAAATTTAAAACAAGCCATGAGAAAAAAGTTATTATATTAGATATGAGGACAATAGGAATGCCACTCTACAACCTTTAATTCTTTCACTCTGCACATGACCATCAGGCTGGCCTTTTCATAAATTCCTTTGGAACTTGGAAAAGTGATTTTAAATCACCAGAAAAGGAGCTTAATTGTAAGTAACAACATGTACTTAATAACAAAAATTAGATTAAAAATGGGAAACAATGAACTATCATAAAATATTCTTATATGCTTCTTCATGATACATTTTGCATTGATTCATTAATTAACTAATTAATTTGAGTCAAGGTTTCACAGTGTAGGCTGCACTAACCTGACACTCATTTGCTGTGTTGCCTAGACTATACTTGAACTCATGGTAATTCTTCTGCCTCAGCCTCTTGTTATTAAAGGTGTGAGTCCCCACCCATGGCTACTGTTATTTTACACTTTGAGATATGACTAAAATAAATTTTGCAACACTGAATTTTTTTGCACCAGTGATGTGACAAGCAACTGCATTCATTTTGGATAATGCAACCTTCTGGCGTTGTTATCGTTAAGTGCTTTGGGGACCAAACACTTGGGGAAAATGAAATGTAGATAACAGAACTGGGAGGCGTTGGGAAGTGGTCCAGCACTCACAGCATCAGCTCATTTCCTGGGCTTTCTGAAGCTTTACAACATCATAACTGTACTTTGTGGAATTGTAATGGTAAGGCCTTCACACTTCCACTTCCATGAGAATGTGCATGTCGGTACCCATGAGACATGGACCTGGGCTGAACATTTCTGTGAAGCAGAGGTTTTTCTTAAAATGAATTTTAGGGATCTGGAGCAATTTTCAGTCTAGGAGAAGAACTGAGACTATTAAATATGTGCACAGATTTACTCTTACAGCTGTCAATTAAAGCAAGGTTGAAAGTCAAGATGAAGATTAAAATTCCTACCATATGAAGATTAAAATCCTACCTGGAAGCTGGGTGTGGTGGTGCAGGCCTTTAATCCCTGCACTCTGGAGGCAGAAGCAGGTGGATCTCTGTGAGGTCAAGGCCAGCCTGGTATACAGAGTGAGTTCCAGGCCAGCTGGGGCTACAGGGAGTCCCTGTCTCAAACACACACACACACACACACACACACACACACACACACACACACACAAAGAATCCTAGATGAAAGTACCTGCAAATTATTACCACTAAGGGAATAATAAATTCCTAAGTCATAAAACTGGAAATTTTTCTGGCAAAACTAAATTGCTCAGAAAAGAAATATTTATTATACAGCCGTGCACACTGATCACAAACAATCACCTGACTAAATAATAAAGGATTGAAATATATTTATATATGAAATAGATATACTAAGTCTAATGATATTGTGTAAAGCTGTAAGTATGGGAGCTTCTTGTGCTACGAGCAGGTATAGCACAGTCCTGCTAAGGGGAGGGGAGCACAGTGCCTGCCTGAGGCCACTGCACAGAACTTACCCCTCTGTCCAGAGTTCATTTGGTTACTCTCATAACCAGACCTGAAAGGTACTTCCAATTCAGGTCCTTAGCCTGGGAAAATGGAACGTTTCTCATCTGGCCATGCTTTCCCACCTGCCTGAAGACTGCTGGTCTCTGGACAGGAATTTCAGGCTGATGGCTGATGGCCTATCTTCAGCCTACACCCACTCACAGCTGGTGGCCTGATAGGTCTCTGTCCAGCCCCACACCAGATTACCAGGATGGTGGTCTGATGGACCACCGTACAACCCACTGGCCACGACAGTTGGAATCCAGGTCTACTTCAGCCTATACGGGAGCAGAAATAACATCTAGGAATTCTGTGTATTGATGGTAATAGAGAATTCGCTTTACTACCTGCTGCAACTCAGTTTTTTTTTTTTTTCGAAGCCTTTTTTTTTTTTATTGAAGCTTTGGGCATTTCATACAAAATTTCAAATCAAATCTAGACCCGTTCCCCCTTCCTTGCCCCACCCCACCCCACCAGAGCTCATGCATTCTGCCAAACATGTTTTTCATCTTTTTCTCAGTCTCTCTCAAAATTCTCGATGCAGGAGTTTACTTTTTCAAGCAGAATTTCACCATTTAAGTCATTTCTTTGACCCAGTCTTTTTGTTGTTGCTGTTGTTGTTATTATTCCTTCCAATATACATCACTCCAAATTATGCATACATGCATGCCACATATATCATAGGTTTTAGCATCTTCAGCTTATGATTTTTTTCTTTGTTAGGCTGAAACATGTTGTGTTTAAAGGCTCCTTCTTGGCAAGCCCAAACCACCATCAGTTCTGCCCTTGTGCTCCACACTGGTGATTTCCCTTCCCATGGTCACCAAATGAGGTCCAGTAAGTGCCATGTCCTGTCTTGATCTTCCTGTACTGGCCTCCATGATACAGTCTGGGTAGTCCAACAATGGCAGTCTATATTCTGAAGAGACAGAAACTCCAGTAGTAGCTCAGCCCACAAGTTGGATGTCTCAGTAGTCCCCATCTGCCACTGAATTTGGAGGATTCTTGGAGAGACATGAGTCTTCAGTCCATATTGGAAGGTTGAAAACCTGTGCCTCACGTCTTTGAAGGATGGCAAAAGCAGCAGCAGCCACAGGGTAGCTGCACCTGCCAGGAAGACAGGCAAAACCACTGTGCTCTTCTTTATTTATTTAATTTATTTATTTATTACTTTTTGTTTTTTTACTAAGATCTCAAGTTTTATACCTGAAGTACAATTTCTCAGGACTTAATATTTATTTCTGGTTATAATTTCCTTTTGGATGTCTAAGGCCACACATTTAGCCGAGATTAACCAAGGTTTTCCTTTCCATTTTAAGGCTGATTAGTATTCTATTCATATGAAGACTCTATTCTGCCAATCTGTCCATCTGTACATGAACATGTGAGTTAAGTCCACCCATTTGCTATTCTAAATTATGCTTCTATAAAACACATTTATACAAGTATTTCAATTGTCTATAAATCACCGACTTAGATGGTAATCCTAGATTCAAATTATTACACAAGAATTATACCCTCTACCAAAGTGTTTGCATTGTATATTCCTAGCAATAACATAAAAGGATTTCTATTTCACTTCATTCTCAACAACACTTTTTGTTGTTCTTTTTGGCTTTTCCTCTGTTTGGAAGCATCTTATTTTTTCTTATTCTTTTTCTTTTATTTTATTTATTTTTTATGTGTATGAATGTACTGTCTGCATGTAGGTTTGTGCACCTGTGTCATGCAGTGCCGCAGGGGTCAGAAAAGGGTGTTGAAATTCCCTGGAACTGGAGTTAAAGATGGTTCTCTACTGCCATGTAGGTGCTGGGGATTGAACCCGGGTCCTCTGCAAGAACAGTTGGCCCTCTTAACTGCTAGGCCATCTCTCCAGCCCTTTCTTTTTCTTTTTTACTTTTTAGCTGTGCCCACATTTCTGTGTGTCTGTGTGTGTGTGTGTGTGTGTGTGTGTGTGTGTGTGTGTGTGTGTGTGTGGTATATTCATATGTACCTGTTTGTCGTGTTTGTACATTCATATTTGTATGCATGTGTGTTTGGCAGGGGTGCACATATGGATGTGAACTCCAGACATTGCCATTAGGAGTCTTCCTCTGTTGCTCTCCACCTAATTTTTCGAGACAGGGTTTCTCACTGAAGCTCCTGGAGCTGGCCTATTAGGATAAAATGTCTGGCCAGAAAGCTCCAGGCTTCTTGTGCCTGAATCCTCAGCACTTGGCTTACAGGCACACACTGCTGTTCTCACCGTTAATGTTGTTGGTAGAGATCTGAAATCAGGCGCTACTCCTAACCTGGCCAGGACTTTACGGACTGAGCTATCTTCCTGCCCAATATAAACTGAGACTTTCTAGTTTGGTTTATATTTTACAGATGCTTAGTAAAGTGTGTATATTTTCATGTCCCTATTAGTTATGTCCTCGTCTCTGGAGAAATGCTGATTGAAGTTGCTTGCTTAGTTTTTAATTAGGCTAGCTGTTTAAAGTTCTTTCATTACAAATGCTTTTATTTTTTTATGAGTTGAGAATTTTTGCTCTCTGGGCTCAATATTTCTTTAAGGAGGCAATATACTTATTATATGAAAATTTCCCTGTAGTTGTTAGTTTATATTTTTATTATTTTCATTTTCAAAAATTTCCAAGGTTTTCATGTTAATTACTAAAAATAAAATGACACATTTATGGCAAATGCTCATATGACAGCAGAGTATAGCATGAGATTCATTAAATTGGTTGTACTGTAGCTAACTTTCTAAATAATTATGGGAAGGTCACTCTTCATTAATTTGGTTTCTAGTTTGATTACGACTAAAAATAGGTTTTTGTGTGAAGTTACATTTGAAACACCATTACATTCTGTAATTCTATATCAACCTTGATGATAATATGAACAAGAAAAAATACACTTATAGAGAGCTGACCGATATTTTCAGTTTGAAAATTTGCTTTGAATCTCATTAGAAAGATTTTAAAGATTATTTTTGTTTGTTTGACACAGTGAAATGTGGTGATCTTGAAAATGTTTTGATTGGATTAGCACAGGTATCCTGTACTCTCCATGCACATGTGGGGCATCTCTGTTACCCAGGTACTCTCCCATCTCGGCTATTTCACTCCATCTCCCAAGCAACAGGACCTTTTTGACTTCTCTTAACATAAGTCAATATTCCATCACAGAGTGGGCTTACAAAGCACCTGCCTTTTTATGTGGCTGATTTTCTCAGCCTTGTTCTTTTGGGGCACATTTTATGTCATTGTACATTTCAGGAGTACTTTCCTATTTACTCACGAAATCATTTCCTTTGTGTTAATTTATCACATTTGGTTTATTTCAATTCCTGTTATTGAAAATTTTTAAACCTTCTGTGTTTATGTGTGTCCAATATATTTGTAATTTCACAAATATCCAATTTGGGATCATCGACTAGGCATTTGTTTGCTTAGCTTAGTGATTATGATTTTTTTGAAGTGAGTGTATGAAAAATTTAACACTATCAATCTTAATGTACTAGCACTCCAAATGTCCAATGCCCTGGACTACGTTTGTATGCCAGTGAGGGTTTTTTTTTGGGGGGGGCATCATTTTTTTTCTTTACTTGTTTATTTTTTAAGGGATTCTACAATATAAGAGCACAGTTTTCAGATCACTTTGACATTGCTCAGTTTGCCATACAATTAGATAATAGGTGCTAGCATCTACAGATGAGGGATACCATTCCTTGTTTGTTTTTCTGGGACTGTGTTACTTCACTCAGCATGATATCTTCTAGCTCCAGCCATTTACTTGCAAAGATCATGATGTCATCTTTCTTTACTGCTGCATAGAACTCCATTGTGCAGATGTACCAAATTTTCTCTATCCACTCGTCAGTTGAGGGGCACTTGGGTTGGTTCCAGCTCCTTGCTATTGTAAAGAGAGCTGCAATAAAAAATGGCTGGGCATGTATCCCTACAGTAAGATGAGACTTGTGGGTATATACCAGGCATGAGGCTGGGTCAGGTGACAAGTTTATTCCAAGTCTTCCAAGGGTTCTCCACACTGCTTTCCATAGTGGCTGTATATTCCCACCAGCAGTAGATGAGTGTTCCCCTTTCCCCACAACCTCTCCAGCACTTGGTATCATTTGTTTTCTTGATCCTAGCTAGTCTTATTGGAGTAAGATGGTAACTTAAAGTGGTTTTAATTTGCATTTCCTTAATTATCAGCGATGTTGAACACTTTTTAAGATGTTTCTCAGCCATCTCTAATTCCTCACTTGCGAAGACTCTGTTCAGCGCTTTGCTCCATGTTTTGAGTGAATCATTTGTTTTCTTTCTTCTTTGATTTTTGAGTAGTCTATATATTCTGGAAATCAATGCTTTGTCAGATGTATTTGCGGTGAAGGTTTCCTCCCACTCTGTGGGTTTTCTCTTCACTTCCTTGATTGTTCCTTTTGATGTAAAGAAGCTTTTGAGTTTAATGAAGTCCCATTTGTCAATTGTCGACCTTAATTCTTGTGCAGCTGCTGTCTGAATTAGGAAGTCTTTTCCTATGCCTATGTCTTAGAGTCTGCTGCCAACTTTTTCTTCTGTCGCCTTCAGAGTTTGGGGTTTCACATTGAGGTCTTTAATCCATCTGGAGTTGACTTTTGTACAAGGCAAAAGGTAGGGGTTTAATTTCATTTTTCTACAAGTGGTGATCCAGTTTTGCCAACACCACTTGCTGAAGATGCTGTCTTTTCTCCATTGTGTCTTCTTGGCCCCCTTGTCAAATATGAGGTAGCTGAAATTGTATGTGCTCAAGTTTGGATCTTCAGTTTTTTTCCATTGGTCAACAGGTCTCTTTTTGTGCCAGTACCAAGCTGTTTTTATGACTGTAGCTCTGTAGTATAAATTAAAGTCTGTATAGAGATCCCCCTCTATTCCTCTTTTAACTCGGGGTTGCTTTGGCTATTCGAGGTCTTTCGTTTTGGAATAAGAAATTAAGGACCTTTTTTTTTTTTTTTCCAAGCCTGTGAAGAAACTCTTGGGGATTTTAATTGGGATTGCATTGAATCTATATATTAGTTTAAGTAGAATGGACATTTTTTTCTATGCTGATTTTTCTGATCCATGAGCATGGAACTTTTTTCATCTTCTGATGTCTTCTTCAATTTCCTTCTTCAGGGGTTTAAAATTTTTGTTGTAGAGATCTTTGATGTCTTTGGTTAGGTTTGTTCCTTGGTATTTTATTGTTTTTGAGGCTATTGGGAGTGGGAAGATCTCCTCAAATTCCTTCTCCAGTTGCTTGTTGTTGGTGTAAAGAAATGCCACTCATTTTTCAAGGTTAATTTTGTATCCTGCCACTTTACTAAAGCTCTTAATCATTTCTAGGAGTTTTTTGGTGGAGGTTTTAGCATTTCTTAGGTAAACAATCATATCATCAGCAAAAAGGGATAGCTTGACTTCCTCTTTTCCAATTAGTGCTCCTTTAATTTCCTTTTCTTGCCTTATTGCCCTAGCAAGTGTTTCAAGCACTGTATTGAAGAGGAGTGGTGACAGGTGGCAGCCTTGCCGATTTCCTATGTTTAAAGGGAATGCTTCTGTACTTTCCCCATTTAGGATTATATTGGCTGTGGTTTTCCTGTATATGGCTTTGATTATATTGAGGAATGATCCCTCCAATCCAGCATGAAGGGATGCTGGATTTTGTCAAAGGCTTTTTCTGCATCAATTGAGATGATCGTGTGTTTTTTGTCTTTCAGTCCATTTATATGTTTGATGATATGTATTGATTTCGTATGTTGAACCATCCCTGCATCTCTGGTATGAGTCCAACTTGATCATGATAGATGAACTTCTTGGTGTGGGTCTGTGTGTGATTTGCAAGTGTTTTGTTTAGAATTTTTGCATCTGTGTGGATTAATGAGATGGGTCTATAGTTCTCCTTTTTGGCTGAATCTTTGCCTGGTTTTGGTATTAGAGTGATGCTGGCTTCATAGAAGGAATTTGGGAGAATTCCCTCTGTATCCTTCTAAACAATTTGAGTAATAATGGTTGTAAGTCTTTTTGAAATGCTTTACAGAATTCTGTCATGAAACCATCTGGGTCTGGGCTTCTTTAATTGGGAGGTTTCTTATTACATCTTCAATTTCTTCATATATTATAGGTCTGTTTAAGCTGTCAATCTCTTCTTGGTTAAGCTTTGGTGATTCCCAGGATTTCAGATATTCATCCATTTCTTCTAGGTTTTCAAACTTGGTAGAATGTAGGTTTTTGAAGTATTCCTGTATGATTTTCTGGATCTTTTCCTTGTCTGTTGTGATATTTCCTCTTTCATCACAAATGTATTTATTTGGAGTTGTTCCTTCTCTCTTTTGGTTAACTGGGCTAGAGGTCTGTCTATCCTGTTTATTCTCTCAAAGAACCAAATTTTGGATTCATTGATTTTTTTGTATTGTTTTCTTTGTTTCTATTTCATTGATTTCTGCTCTGATTTTTGTTATTTCATCATGTCTGTTGCGTTTAGGGTTCATCTGTTGTTGTCTCTCAAGTGTTTTTACCTGCAGTGTTAGATCATTCACTTGTGCTCTTTCTGTTTGTCCAATGTAGGCACCCAGGGTTATAAACTTACCTCTTAGGTCTGCTCTTAAAGTATCCCATAGGTTTTGTTGTGTTGTATTATCATTGCCATTCAGTTCCAGGATGGTGTTGAGTAGAAACTTGTGGACTAAGCAGCCTATTAATATTTAAGGTTATAACTGAAAAATGCATGTTGCTTCCTTGCACCTTATTATCCATTTGCATTTTCGGTCTAGGTTTCTACTTCTGCCATTATGCTTTTATTAATTTCTCTTTTCTAGGTGCCTGGTGATAGTTTCTCCTTTCTTCTGTCCTTTGAATTGCTGCAAGTATTTTCTGAAGGGTTGGTTTTCCAGACATGTATTCTTTCATCTTGTTTATGTCATGGAAGAATTTCCTCTCTCCTTAAACTATAATCAACATTTTTGCTGGTTATAGTAACCTGGGTTGGCGTCTATAGTCCTTTAACACTGGGAATGCTTTGCTCCACGTTTTTCTTGGTTTCATAGTTTGCACTGAGAAGTCAGCTGTTATTCTGATAGGTTTCCCCTTATATGTAACTTGTTTTTCTCTTGTGGCTTTCAGAATTTTGTCTTTGTTTTGGGCATCTAGTGTTTAAACTTTGATATGGCATGGAGAGTTTCTTTTCTGATCTTGTCTGTTTGGAGTTCTATGTACTTCTTGTATTTGTATTGCTTTGTCTTTTTTAAGTTTGGGGAAATTTTTATCTATTATTCTGTTGAAGATCTGTTCAATACCATTCTCTTGAGATTCTTCTCCTTCCTCTATTCCTATGATGGGGAGGTTTGATCTTTTCATAGTTTCCCACAATTGATGGTTGTTCCGCTTTTGTGTATTTTTAAATTTTCATAATCTTTACTTGAGGTTTTTAGTTGTTCTGTGTTATCTTTCAGGTCTTATATTCTTTGTTCTACTTCCTCTGTTCTACTTCTGAGGTTTTTTTCCATTCTTTTCCTCTTGATTGGATGAGTGTTTGATTTCCTTTTTTATTTTGTCTTGTGATTTCTTTAGTATTTCCACTTCCTTTTGGAGCTTCTCAATCTCTTCCTGTAGCTCTTTGCTTCCCTGGTTCGTTACCTTATCTTTTTCAACATTAGGTATCTTTTCAGTATTTCCACTTCTTTCCGGAGTTTGTCATTCTCTGTCTCTAGGTCTTTCTTGAGTTTTTCATTCTCTCTCCTTACTTCTCTGACTTGTTCTTTATAGTCTTTGATTTCTTTGAGTATTTCCACAATTGTTCTTCTAAGATCTGTGTCCTGGGATATCCCCAGGGGGATCCCAGTGTAGGAATCTCCCACAGGGTTGGTAGAGCTTGGAGTGGAATTATCCTGCACCTTTCCCATGTTGTCCCTTCTTGGTGTCCCTGGCATGTATGTTTCTCTTTGCCTGTATTCCAATGTGAATCCCAAATGCTTCTTCACTGTGTTGAAGGCTTGCTTTGATTGCCTCCTTCAGATGCCTTCCTTGTTTGTTTGTTTGATTTGTTTTTCTTCTTGCTTATGGAGCGTTGATGTCTAAGTTTTAGGCTTTCTATTGGAAGTTTCACTCATTCTTCCCTTTCTGTTTTGAAGGTTCTCCAAAGAATCTACTTGGACACTCCATAGGCAATTCCAGTTGGCAGGGTGGGGGTGGGGGTGGAGTTATGCCTGTTTAGCCCACTACTTTGTGCTTTAGGTGGTCCTGGGAAATCCCGATTGAAACTCTGTGCACTCAAGTCTCACAGTGGCAACAGGCCGACCTTTTATACCAGCTAGCAGGTCATCTCTGCCTTTACAGCCACACAAAATTATTGAATCAATCTAAACAATCCACCTGGCTGAAGCACCCAGATTCTACTTGTGCTTCAGGTGGTCCTGGGAAATCCCTGATCTAAGCTCTTTGCACTCCTCCAGTGAGTTTTAATTAATCTCAATATAGAGATGTTTCACTGTTGTCTTTATTTGCATTTACTGGATGAGTAAGAATGATATTTTTATTGATATCTTAATGATATCAACAAAATTGTCAAATGAGTGTGTATTTCTTTTTGTAGGACTTGTTTCTAAGGTGCCCCAAACCATTCTTGGTTAGCTGGAGTTTAAATGAGTCAAGAGAGTTTAGTTGGCTGTGAGATGTATGGTTATTGTAAACTGTATTTCTCTAAGTCTCTTTCTAGTCTATTCATTTTGTTTATGTTGGAGAAGTTTTTCTTTGGAAAAAAGAAAATAAATAGATAGATATCTATCTATCTATTTATCTATCTTTCTATCATCTATGTCCTTTTACAGTTACTATGTGTTAGCTTATTCTTCAGCTCATTAGTAACCTTACTCATCAGTAGGTTATTAACTTCTTGGATTTCTTTCTTATTTTTCCTAAATTTGATACTAATAATTTACAGTTTCTGATTTTCCCTATGAAATTTGAATACAGTTTTTTGTATAGTGTTTTATATGAACAGATTTTTCATTTACTGAAATAATTGTTTCAACATAACTAAAAAAATTTTTACAAAAGAGCATATTTAACTCACTGTGATGCTTTAATTATGAATAGAAAATTGTTCTTTGTTGTTGTTGTTGTTGTTGTTGTTGTTCCTGTGGTAAATAACATGGATAAAAGTAAGTTGGGGAAGAAAAGGTTAACTTCATCTTATATGTACAGGTCACAGTACATCACTGAGGGAAGACAAGGCAAGAATTCAAGGCAGAAACCTGGGGAAAAGAATTGAAGTAGAAACTGTGGAGAAATACTACTAGCTTGCTCTGCTACCTTTCTTATGCAGTCCACGCTCACCTGCCCAGGGCTGCCCTCACCCACAATAGCTGGAAACTCCCACAGCAATTAGCGATCAAGAAAATAACTCATGGACATATGCATAGGCTAATCTGATGAAAAAAATCATCAGTTTCTCTCTTCCCAGGTGTCTGTCTCTAGTTTGTGTAAAATTGACAAAAAATCGGTCCAGCACAAAAATTAAATCTAAAAACATTAGCATGACAGCAGAATTAGTAACTGCATATTGGTCATGTACTGTTTAATAATTTAGAATAATGTAAACCAAAGGAAATGTGTAGGATGTTGAAACATACACACCGACACAGAATACTAAATAAGTTCAAAGGAAGCATCAGTATCTTATTCCAAGTAATAAACAGAATATAAATGTAATCTTGGTTTAGTTCAATAAGCGAAATCTAAATTACTGAAGAAAACCATCTGAAAAATTAAATTAATAAGAAATTAATATTGAGGTGTTTACAGAGTTAAAGATAATGAAGTAAAAGCTGACAAGTGCCTTATAAACAGTGATACCAAAAAAAAAAAAAAAGTGCCGGACGTGGTGGCGCACACCTTTAATCCTAGCACTTGGGAGGCAGAGACAGGCGGATCTTTGTGAGTTCAAGGCCAGCCTGGTCTACAAGGTGAGTTTCAGGACGGCTGGGGCTACAGGGAGACCCTGTCTTGAAAAGACCCAAAAATAAATAAATAAATAAATAAATAAATAAATAAATAAATAAAAACAGTGATATGAAAGCAAATAGTTTAGGGCTGGAGAGGTAGCCTAGTGGTTAAGAGCACCGACTGCTCTTGCAGAGGACCCAGGTTCGATCCCCAGCACCCACATGGCGGCTGAGAACCGTCTGTAACTCCAATTCCAGGAGAACTCCAGTTCCAGGAGAATTCTAGACCCTCTTCTGACCTCCGCCACATTGCACGGCACGGGCGCACAAACCCACATGCAGACAGTACATTCATACACATAAATAAATAAAAATTAAATTAAAAAAAGTTTTAAAAAAGCAAAAGTCACATGTTAAAACACAGACAGAATGGCCAGTCATTTATTTTAGACAGAAGCTACATATAACAAATTTTAATTTGGCATATAAAATAAAGGAACTGATTTTTTAAAAAAAATAACCATTTAAATACTTCGTATTGAAAACTTTTTAATCCTATGATTTGAATAGAAACTTTGAATTATACTGTATCATTTATTTCAGAAATTTTGGACTTAAATCTCTCTGGTGTCTTCATTTGCTTCATTTCATGCAAAGACATGTCTCCTCCGTGTAATGTTTGACGACAACATCTCCTTGTCACAAAGTGCTCTTCACCTTTCAGTTGACCAGAAACATTTTGAGTTTTTATTTTCAATAAACCTGCTTCTTAACAGAAATACTACAATGTCTAAATGAAGTGGTATTGATTAGATATTGATCAAAGATTAATTCATGTTTTAGGTATTCATTCAGTTGTTAAAAAGCAAGAATAACTCATTAAAAATATTTGACAGGCCAGAACATGTGTATTTTATTCAGTCTTAATGTCATATTTCAGGGTTAAATTTCAGCAGATAGCTAGTCATTGTTAAGATTATCTGTATGTTGTCCAGAAACACAAGAATGAGTGGAATTATTTGTTTGCAGTGTAAAATATTAACATCCTATTTAACTATTCATATGTACAGCATAAAGTAAAAGTGAGTCACCCAATACTAATATTCTAGGAGCATGCTTATATGTGTGCATTAATGAAGCACCATGCAGCTGATATGATGCTTTGCAAAGTAAAATTTCAAACGTGGTAAAAACCCCAACAACATTACCTTACCCCAAGCAAAATTATTTCTTTGAAGTGATATAACATTTTAAAAATCATTACGCTTATATATGCTTATATTGAGGTCCACACATTCATGTAGAAGGTTGCTGAATGAAATCGAAACTGCCTCATGGAAAAATAATCTAATTTATGATGACTAATATATGCTACAGTCTACACTGTAGTCAGGAAAATGTGGAAAATGAATTTTGTGATTTTGAGCAATTCGATACTAAGATTGTACATATGCTTTATGTTATGTGAACTGAGTTGTTATAAACTGTAGTAATCTAAAAAGAAATACATATATGAATGAACACACACACACATTCATAAACACACATACACCCAGACACACACCTTTGACATTTTTCCTTTCTGGGTTTCATTTCCCTGAGACGAATGATAAATTTTGGTAGTTCATCAAATACTTGCAAACAAAATTTGGGAATTGAGAATTCTATATAAACTATTTGGCTCTGAAATAAATCATGCTGTGTAAAATATTCCTGCATATTGGTAAGATTTTTAAAATTTTCAACGTTATTATGGTATGTTTAATATATTGCTAAATGTTGCCATGTTGTGATAGTAGACCTAAATAATATGAATGGAAACGCATTTCAAAGCATGAGAACCTGAAGCATATCATTTGATAATTAAATATTTTAAAAGATCATATTTTCTTATCATCAAATATTAGAATGAAATCAACTCTACTCACCACGGTATTTATACAGAAATATAAATAATTGTGGGGATCATTTACTTAAACTCCTCTAGGTTTTCAACACTGACATGGTCTTTGACACGCATTGTACCTACAACTTTCATCCTTAAAACTATAATTTGTCATTTTTCCTATTTTTAAACCTTAGTTTGCCTAACATTTCCCAAAATTGAAATATACAGAAAGCATTTTATTCTTATACTTTGTCTCATTTCAAGAACTTGATTTGGCAAGTTGGTTAAACGTTTTATACAAAACAGAAATTTCAGCCAGGATATCTCTGAGGGTTCAAACAATTAAATTCAGCTCTTGCTTGGGAGAATTGACATGCATCATTACTTGCATATTTAATCCATTGCATTCATCTTATTTTGTTTAGTGACTCTGCCAATTTTTAAGTAATTGTTAAATTCAGCAGGGAGGAATTTACTGGAACAAAATCATTTGCAGATGCTGAAGTTGTTATTTTTCTCATGGATGCTTACTGGTAACCTCAGGCTTTTTTTTTTTTTTCAACAGCTAGAAATTAGCGCTATGAATTCATCTCTTTCTCTTTTCCCTTGACTAATGAGTAAAGGATATAAGCAAACAATTTAAATGAAAAATGAAATTAAGCTACTGAGTTTTAATGATATGTTGTCTTTATTTTTATGTGGAAAGGTCTGGGGATCACAAATGAAATTAAGCATGAAAATATATAGAATACTTTTGAGAAATTATTTTTCAGCTAGCAATTGGTTGTACTTTACTAAAAGTTCAGATGGATAACAATGTGAAATTATATACTGGATGAGAACAAAGGTTATTTAAGAAAAGAGTGCTAAAATAAGACACAGAAAATATCTTTATTAGCAATAAAAATAAATTAAATGTAATATTTAAAAAGCATTAAATTTAAATTAAAAAATAGTGCAGATATCCAAGGACAGTGGTATATGTTTGTACTTTGAACAATTGATGAGGAAGATAAGGCTGAAGGACCAATGGCAGTTTGATGCCAGACCGTGCCACACTGTGAGTTCAAGGTCAACCTGGACTAATACAAGGATACTTTGCCTCCAGACAAAACAAACAAATAAGCAGAAATTCCACCAACCCATCCAAAGGAACAACCAAAATAAAAGTAAGAAATATCTAAAATGATGTATAATAAATAAGTACAAACATTTTAAAAAGTGGATTTCTTGAGACTTGTCATATGTGTCATAGGCTATATTAGAAGTTGCCATGGAATTTTAAGGATATGTGATCTACTTGGCTTTATGCCATATTTGGAATCCCAATTTGGATCTTCATGCATGCTACCTAAGCACTCTATCAGCTGAGCTACATGCCCAGACCAAGAAATATGATTTAAGGATCCCATTTTTAATCACTATTTAAAATTCCAAAATATAAGATACTGGAGAATGACTAAACTGTTAAGATCACTGGCTTCTCTTGCAGAGGACCCAGATTGGTTCCCAGTACCCACATAAAGTTAACAACTGTCCTTAACTCCAGTTTCATAGTATCTGTCACCCTCTTCTGGCATCCAGGGACATCTCATTAATATGATCACTTGCATATATGCAAGCAAAACAATCATGCATATAAAATAAAAGTAAATAAACATAACATTCATTTACAAGTTACCAAATATAATTCTCAGAAGAAAGACATATCACACCCCCACATCAACAGCACATATACAAAGCGATATTTTTCAGAGAATTTAAACAGATGTAATGAGATGGTCTAGGGAATATATTTTCTTGTTATTACATTGAAAAATACTAAATCCTTTTGCAGTAATATGTATTCATTTGGTTTACAATAATTTTAATTATATACATAATTTTATTTCTGAGCTACCCTAGAGATCAACTAAATACATATCATTATAGTTACTATAACATTAGGGAGACCAAATTACACTCAATTAATTTTTTCTGTTATATAAAGCAGAGATGAGAAATGAGTGTTTAACCTTAGTAGTGATATTACATTTTTATAGAATATCATTAATATTTTAATTCTAGTTCTAATAATTTTCTGACCACTAAATTATTTTTAAAACTTCCAAGTAATTATTTTGTCGTGGCTCACTCAATCAAAAAATTTTTGTATAATCATTAATGACAAATGTTTAAGGCATTTTTCCATAAAGAACCAACTTATACCATAGGTTTTGTTTTAATCAGTTATTGTAAAGAAATTTTGAGGTAATTAATAGATCTATTAAAATAACTGCAGATAATATTTTTCAGTTTTTGTGTTTATAAAGTAAAATATAAAATTTAGCACATCCTTCACATTACATTTCATTTAATAACTAGAAGCAAGCCATTATTATCTTTTGTGAAATTAGGCATAAATTTCAGTTTAGAATTGCATAGTTACACTGTCTTTTCTTGAATAGTTAGCTTTCATTCATTACCATAGCCTTGTTACTTTTATTCTTCCAACTAAAAGAGATTACAAAAAAAAAAAACAATATATCTATATATATATATCTTATATATCTTCATTATATATATAGACTGAACCAGATATGGTGAAAAAAAAACTGATGATATAGAAAAAGGGAGAAAAATATGAGCAATGATATTTGGAAGTAAAAGTGCTTGAGGTCATCATGGCTACTACACCAACCCCCATAGCAATAAATACTGATGAGTTTCCTGTTGCACAAGCTGAGACAGAAGTGGGTATTGTTTTCACCTTTAGTTTGAACTCAGTTTTTATTCAGTTTACATTTTCTGCAATACCCAGCTGTGTTGTTTGCAATCATGCTCTTGTCTCCCCAACTCCGAACTCTACTATCAACACATGCAACCTAACCATAGATCTATTTTCCTGGGTGTAACTCTGACTTCCAAACTGAATATGAGTATTGAGTTCTGAGTGCAGTCTTTGTGCTGGGTGCTGGGTACCACAGCACTTCATTTTTATATTTCCTATTAGTGCAGTTTAGGATGAAGTTCTCTAATCTCAATAGGCATATGTGAACCTTGCTAGAAGACCATTTTTCATAAATCTCTCCCATTTCTTTATTTCTAAGTATTAACAAACAATTCACTCAGATTAATGCACATCCAGAGAAATATAAATATGAAGCAGCACATTCTCTAGTGATATTTGAAAGAAGAAAAAGAAAAAATCTCTTCATCCCATTCCCAGAGAAAATTTGTTTTTATTCAAGGGAAATATTTGCAATGTCAGAAATTTTCTTGGTGTTTTCTGAGCTTAGATTCTGTCAACTCTATCACAGTACTGATCTGTGGTTGTACAACTTGTGATGCTGTATATAAAATTAGAGCACTTAACTTTTCTTAAAGAGTCTATTTGTAAATCACCCCAAATAGTGCAGTGACAAACCAAGAATATGATCTCACCTAAATAAGCTTGGTGAACACAATAATTTCATTGGTGTTCCTTAAAGACATAGGTAATTTATGAATAGCTAAAACTCAGGGCAATCTCCCTTTCCTTCCCAACAGCTGCTACTTACTTACATGGAATTGAGAGAGGAGTGTTCATGTACTTCATGAGTTCTCAGCTTCTTCCAAGTGGAAGGGCAAATTGAGAGTACATATCGGGAGGGTCTCCTAATGGCTAATCATACTTCCTCTGATTTCAAAACTTGAATGGCCCCGTCATATCCAGAGGACTGAGTTCTACAGAAAATTATATCATTGTACATAGCAATGTTCTAAAAAATAGAGACATAAGCAATCCTTAAAAATAAGAGGTATTTTAATGCTAAATGGTACTTGTCTCTATTTTGTGCTACTGGCACATAAAAATTAAAAAAATAATAAAATCTCACATTTCTGAAAATTGGAAAGTCCAGTGTCAAGGTGTTGGCATGTGCCAAAGCTATTTTATGTACTGTCCCTTGGTGATGGCTCTGGAGGGTAAGGGATCAAGAGTGGGGTGAATCATTTTATTAAAACTCAATTCCCAAGATGAAGAACTCATTCCTGTGACAACAGCATTTGTTAGTTTATGAGAGCAGCACTCTTGCAGCCTAATCATTTCTCAAAAAACCTTCATTTCCCAACACCATTGTACTGGGAATTAAATTCCTCGATCATATTTTTTTGTTGGAAATACTCAACAACTGTTAACATAGCTGTGTTAATGGACAAATAGGATCAAATCAGCTCTCCCAACCAAACCTGTGGCTACTTCAAAAGTACTTAGTTGACATAGTTTCACTTAATAATTAATGATTCCCTGAAGGCCTATTGTTTGGAAAAATGTAGTTTATTTATATTCTGTGTGTGTGTGTGTGTGTGTGTGTGTGTGTGTGAGCGCGTGCGCGCGCGCGCGCGTGTGTGTAGTGTCTGTGACATTCACACACATTCATAAAAATCCCAGCATAAAGTTCCCTAAGGAACTGTTGGCAATTGATGGCTACTGGGGAGTGGGGGAGAGTATCTTACAAGGATGAGATTCTTGGTGGGACCAGTGGATGGACCTACACTGGCAGACATTTAGGGACACAAATGACACTCTCTTTATATGAGAGTGCATTAAATTGGGCAGAGGGCAGATAGTAGAGGAGGTCTCAATACCATCAAACTATATTGTATGAAAACTATATTGTATGAAAACTGCAAAAATGCAATAAAATTTAGTTAAATATAAAAATAAAAACTTTGAACTATTAAAACTGAGGAAGACTATATAGTGCCATATTTGTGGTAGTGGGCTAGGAGACTTTCTATAATGACATACAAATGTGGATAAACCTAGATTGTATGATTGCCACAATTGATTGTACTAAAATCAAACACATTCCATACAAAAGGAGTTTCACCGCTAAAAGAAAAATATCAAACTTAAAACATTTCTGGTAATCAAATAATTACAAATTAGTAAGTAAGAATATGTGAAAGTCTCTTAAAATCGGAAGGAAAATAGCAATAGGTCAAATGTCACAGAGGAGGAATACAGATATTTTCAAGAATAAAAAAAGTGAATATCATTCATAGGCATTAAAGTCATAACACATGTCTGTTCAAGGGATAGAAAGGCCATTATCCAGTTGGTTAAAGGAACATGGGACAGTATGAAGACAGTTTCAGGTGAGTACTATGTCTTTATGGCTGTTCTAAATTATGCTAAGTGTTTTACATACTATTCTAAATTAAGACAGAAAGCCTTTGGTGGACTTGGAGAACAGCAACAGCATACATTTAAAAATGATCTCTCTGAATAGTGGGTAGAGTAACTCCAAAAGGATTTAAATAGAAGCCGAGAGAGTGATGGGTAGCTTAGGTGAGGGACTATGGGTACATTCTGGCAACAGTCGAGATGAGAGAAGCCACTGGAGATTTATCCAGAAGCCAGAAAAGATTTGATTATAGATTTAACTAGAGTCAGGGGAAAATAATGTCCCCTAGGTTTGCAGTTTGTCAACTACCATCATAATTATGTAGTTTACTCAAAGGTAGATATAAGACTTGTGGGGAGGTTGGCAATTATGCGTTCTGCCTAGGACAAGGACTCTTATAAGGCATTCCTTTTACTATTTTAATTATTTATTTATCTTTGGTGATGGTTCATTTTACTATGATACCCAGCTCTTTGGTCAGATGTTAATCTAAATACTCCTTCAAATATATTTTAAATAATATCAAATAATTTTTTTAAAAATATGTTATTTATTCATTTTTTATTTTATGTGTATGAGTATATTGCCTGTATGTCTGTAAGTGCACCTGTGTCACGTAGTGCTTGCAGATCTCAGAAAACGGTGTCAGATCCCCTGGAGTTGGAGTTATAACAGTTGTTAGTTGCCATGTGGTTGCTGGACATCAAACCTGAGTCCTCTGTAAGAATAGCCAGTGCTCTTAACTGCTGAACCATCTCTCCAGCCCCTCAAATAAATGTTATATAATAAAAATTAACTTTTGTCACAAAGCCCAACCTTGGCTGAAGGAATATTAGCAGCAGATGGCAGTCAAGGAAGGAACACCTGGCTTGCTTTCTTTTTTTTTTTTTTTTTTTTTTTTTTTTTGTCTTTTTGAGACAGGGCTCTCTGTAGCCCCAGCTGTCTGGAACTTACTCTGTAGACCAGGCTGGCCTTGAACTCACAACGATCCGCCTACCTCTGCCTCCTGAGTGCTAGGATTAAAGGTGTGCGCCACCGCGCCCGGCTAGACCTGGCTTTCTTTAGAAAAGAGTCTCATTTGTGGCTGCTAGTACCAAATCCTCCAAATGAAAGGCAAACTGAGCCACATTATTGTTATCTGAAAGCAACTGTGATGTTATAATGTGAATCTCTTAATGAGCTTACTTACCACTTACTTTCATACATGGTAATTAATGCATATGGTGGGAAGGTGTATATTATATTTTAGAGTAATATAAAATTAAAGGGAAAATGTGAACTCTAAACATAAATATAAACATAAGTTTATTCCTGGAGGACATAACTCTGGTACATATATGACATTTTATAATAAGGCATATTTTGGAGCATACATTGGGAAGGAACCACAACAACATAAGGATTGGGTCAAAGAAGGGACTGATATAGTTAAATTCTGCCCAAAACAATAAACATTTGCAGAGAAAAACTTGAGAAAGACTGAGAGAAAGATACAGGACATGTGTGGCAAAACACAAGAAATGGGGTGGGGTAGGGTGGGGGGAAACTAAAGGGGAATATGTCTAAATTGAACTGATAATGATGTATGAAATACACAAAATGACAATAAAAGTATTATATCAATAATAAAAAAAGAAAAGAGACTCCAGATAGGCTGACTAGAGCTCAGGGGATGAGCTAGCACTGATGAATGAGCGGGAAGAGTAATTTGATGCAATGGACTCCAGCACAAATGACAGAAGTTGTGAACGCGGGGGGGGGGGCTGTGAGAGGTGCCAAGGAAAAAGTGGGTAAAATGGAAATTAAGACTGAAAAATTAAGCATGAAATATGTAAAAAAAAATTACTTCTGTAGTGGAAGTGGGCTATTTCAATTTCTTGAAGGTTTTCTCAAAAACACTTCTGATTCCAGACCACAATATAGAAACCTTGTGTTAATTTCCATTCTGCTGCCCTATATAG
Organism: Rhizomys pruinosus; assembly: GCA_009823505.1. NCBI lineage: Eukaryota > Metazoa > Chordata > Mammalia > Rodentia > Spalacidae > Rhizomys > Rhizomys pruinosus. The sequence goes on along the minus strand of VZQC01007142.1, from coordinate 3,690,782 downwards.
GTGCAGTGTATTCTTCTCTACCACCTTTTTCTCAACCAACCTGACCTTCCTTTGTTACCCAAGACCCAGTTTCAGTCCTCTTCTACTTTCACATTTTGATGAAGTTTTAAGTTTTAAGGTTGCCACCTTTCCCTACAGATTTCAGACTTGCAAGTCCCCACCACCGAATGAGTCAGTTCCTTAATATGTACCCTACACTCTCCCATTTTACTTCAATTGAGAAAAAATTTCCAGAAGAAGAGTGGCTGTGTGTTTTGCCAACTAGCTTAGGACATGAATCATACATTCCTTCTTTTTTCCCTGGCAGTGAACATTTGTCAAGGGACAAAGCCTTTACTTTTATACTAGAAGCAGAGACCACTGTGGATTCCCTCAGGTGAAAAGACAAAATCGTCGGCTTCAATTTTATGTTCCTTGGAGGTCTTTCAGATTCAGCCATCGTCTTCATCTTTTCTTGGTTTTCTTGTGCTGTTTTGAACCTATGAACCTTGCATTTGGCCATGCACATAATTATACTGTGGTTTCAGAAGTCGTTAGCCTGACCTTTCATTAAGCACAACCTCATGCTTTTTTTTTTTCTTTTTTGCCTTTTTGAGACAGGGTCTTCCTAAAGCCTTAGCTCTCCTAGAACTCACTATGTAGACCAGGCTGGGCTTGAACTCACAAAGATCAACCTGCCTCTGCACCCAGAATGCTGGTATTAAAGGTGTGTACCACCACACCCGGCAGCCTCATGCCTTTTAAAGAGGATCCCAAAGGGGTTTGAAGTCCTCCACTTCACCAGTTTTTTGTTTGTTTTGTTTCATTTGGGTACTTGATGAACTCTTTACTTGAGTTATTATTTCCCTAGAAATACTCTCTTCTTGAGTAAACTACAGATTCTTACTTCCAAGACTATATCCAGAAATAAATTGTTTCCTCAGGCAGATGCCAAGCACCAGTTACTTTTGACAGTGATCTGGACTCAAGTTCTTACTAGGTTTTACATTAATTTGCCCAGTGCACTCTTAATCTTGGTTCTTCTTTTTCTGTGTACATTTTGCTTTTTTGACAGTATTTGAATATTCTGCATGCTGTCAATGGATATTTTCTTATGTTATTACTAACCTAACTAATGTTTCACATGAGACAAATTTCAGCTTTTTACAGTCACCTCAATTGCAGTTGCAAACCCAGATTTACATTTCTATTTCTAAAATAGTACATTTTGCATTGAACCCTTTTATATGCCATTAACTCACTAATCCAAAAATGTAGTGAATTGCAGCCTCTAACCTAAATATTCAATATTTTTAAATATGAAAAATATAGTATTCCTTTTTTCCTTCTTCCCACCATCTCTTATTATCTATCCCTGGGTAATCTTACACTCACCATTTTCCTGCCAGGAATCATGGTGCTCCTGAGGAACAAAATGTTCTTTGAGGGAGAGATTAGAATTTTTATGTATTCATTTATATTTTTATTGATTCTTTGGGAATTTCATACAATGTATTTTGAGCATATTCAGACCCCTTCCTTATCTCCACTCAGTTTTCTTCCTCCTCCCCAAATTCATGTCCTTTATTGTTATTTTCTTTTATAAAAAGGCCTATTGTATGTAACTTGTAATCCCCAAATGCTCTTGGATATGGGCATTCCTTCAAGTCTCATCAACCCACCAGGCATCCCACCCCTAAATAAAACTGACCCCCCTCCCAGAAGCTATCACTCACCAATAACCTGGGCTATGGCTGCTGTGGCTAGTTGCTCACCTTCCTCCTCTCTGCTGGGTTTTTGTCTGGTTTGAGCTTGCACAGGGCTTGGAGCATGCTGTTACAAACCCAGTGGTTTCCTGTGTGCACCTGCCCTGTTGTGACTAGACAATACTGTTTCCCTGTATTCATCTACTACCTATGGCTTTTATGATCCTTCTGCCCTCTTTTCTACAGTCATCCATGAACTTTGGGGACAAGACACTGTGATACAGATATCCTATTTAGGGCTGATCACTCTGCAGTCTAATTCTCTGCAGGTTGAGAGAGTCTATGTTAATTGTCATCTGTTGCAAGAAGATGTTCTGGTGAAAGCTGAGAGATTCATATCTGTACGGGACTAACAATAAATAAATAGCAATCTATTTAATATTATTTCTCCTTTTTCTTATCTTTTTGAGACAGGGTCTCCCTGCAGCCCCAGCTGTCCTGAAACTCACTATGTAGACCTGGCTGGCCTTGAACTCACAGAGGTCTACCTGCCTCTGCCTCCTGAGTGCTGGGATTAAAGGCATGTACCACCATGCCAGGCATTTAAAATTATTTCTATTGGGGAGAATAATCGTAGTAAACTTCCTACTGTCAGTCACAGGTTCCTGTCCCTAACAAGAGTTCCAAGTTTGGACTCCATCTGGTGAACTCTATACAGCACTTATATCCAGTCAGGAGGTGGCCAGGTACTCCCATAACAATTATGGAGCTATTAGAGCAGTGGGCATCTTTTACACACTGATCATTATTGTAGCTGGTAGGTTTCACAACCCGGTAAGGTTGATGATTACATTTCTCTGGAAATAGCATGCATCTTGTTCCAGTACTATGAAAGTTGGCCAGCAGAGATGAAGTGAGGTCGGCACCATCTTGATTTCTCTTGTGTGTTCTATGATTCACATATGCAATGCTTATAGCAATAGAGTCTTACTGTTGGGTTCTAGTAGAGAACCAAGAACAGTGGCTATAACTAGTATTACTTGAGGTTCTATGGCATGCCCTGGTCACCAACTCCAAAAGGGGGAATCCACTGGGGTTTTAATTTGCTAAGCTATGGTGTGGGGTAGGGCCATGAAACCTCATTATAGGTTAACTACTTTAAGCTTATTTATTTACCTATTTATTTATTTATTTATTTAGTCATTATTTTTTATTGAGCATTTGTACAATGGATCTCAATTATACCCAATCCCTCCATGTCCCAAACCCCCATCAGAGCTTGTGCCATTAAAACATCCAAGCTAAGCCCGATCCAGTCAAGCTCCCAAATCCAGATGTCCTTCTGTGCAAATAGATCTGCTGGAGTCCAGTGAGAATATCTAGGAATCCTAGGTAAGACTTATTCCTCCACACCCAGCAGCTCTTGTACTTCTCAGTCCTTACATACTGGAGTGTGATGCAAAGGGAAGGCCACAACTAGTCAAGTTTCAAAGAATGGGAGCCTCCAGAGTATTAAACTTCACCTACCCATGGCTCAGGGATCATTGAAGAAGAGGAGGCAGAAAGATTATAAGAGCCAGGGCTGCTGCATGAAAGTAGAGAAGCAGTGACTGTAAGCTTTACACGTGAACTGTGTCAATGTCTGCATTAGGCATGGGACCCATGCCAACTGGTACAAGGCCTCAAAGCAGAGCAAGAGAAATAGGTGGGGGGTTGACCCTGGACTAAGCTCTTTTAATATTGTAGATGTACATATTTTAAAAAACTTATACCATAAGAGGATTTGAGATGCCCTTCTATCTAACCCTTTCTGTTGTATTATTTCCCTTTCTCCTTTACATCACTGTATTCTATGCTTCCTTCCATGAAACACCCTCAAGATCCCTTACTAATTTCATAATCGCTATGAATTTTACAATGGAATCAAAGCCATCTAAAGATTAAAAGCTGGCACCCACTTATGAAAATGAAAATGCAATGTTTGTCTTTTTAGATTTAGGATTCCTAGTTCAGGATGATTGTTTCTAGTTCTATCCATTTACCAGCAAATTTTGCTTTTCTTTTTCTTTCTTTCTTTTTTTTAAGCAATCAACTTTTGTTTTCTCACTTGTTTTGTCTGTCTCTTTATTTTTTATATTTCTATTATCATTGTTAATTGTGTGTGTAAGAGAGTATTGCCTGCATTTTCGTAAGTGCACCCATGTTGTGCAATGCCCGCTGAGGTCAGAAGAAGGCATTGGATCCCCTGGAACTGGAGTTACAGATGGTTGTTAGCTCAAGTTTTTGATTTAAAAATTTGTGTATTTTATTGTTTTTTTTTTAATTTCATGTAATTTATGTAATCAAATTTGGACCCATTCCCACAACCAAAATTCCCTAATCTCTCCACCTGATTTGATACATTATGAGGAAATATATATACATTTATATTTAAATATACATTCAAGTATTGGTACCCAAATGTCCCTCAATGCAATTTCATCCATTTGATTCTAGTTAGCCTGGCTGGGGTCACTCTCTTAAGGAAGATCAACTCCTCCTACCCCTGCAATAAGCAGTGTCCAATAGTGCCTCAGCTAGGGATAGGAGTTGCTGCCCATTTCCTGACTTCTGTGCTGGATTTTTGTCTGAGTCAGTATGGTTCTTGTGCATACTTTCACGACTGTTGCAAGTTCATATGAACCAGTTTCCAGAGTCCTGAATGTATGTTTCCTTATATTCATTCACTAGCCCCAGTGTTTTCCCCTGCTATTCTGAAATGGTACCTGAGACATGAGTAGATGAGTTTTGATATAGGTGTCTTAGGCAGGGACAGGCATCTTGCAGTCTCTAATTATTTACAATTGGTGATTTATAGCTTTCAGTATACATCAGGTCATAAGAGTTGAGCACTGTATTAGTATTCTCTCTACACACGATTCTGCAGTGTTCCATGAAGTTTAAGTTGAGAGATTCCACTGTAGATTTGTCACTTAGGACTGAGTAGCTCTCAGACTTATATTCTCTGTGTTTGACCAGTTTTGGATCCATATAATAGTCTCCATCAGTGGCAAAAGAAGGTTCTTTGATGACTACTTTATGGTATAGTTCTCTGTAAATATAAGGACCCATATTTAGTATACAGTAAGAAATTTCATTTGAGAGGTATGACAAAGAGAAGATTTCTTCTAGGATCTACAACCTCTCCAACCATGTGCATTTTGCTCTGTTTACATTGCCAACCATGACTTCCCTCCCATCTAGAGGGCTTTAAGTCCAGTTAGATAACCATTGATTACCCTCTTGGAAAAAGTGTCTCACTGCACAGATAGAGGGAATTTTCTCAGCCAATCATTGTAGTTGTTAGGCTTTACTGCTGAGCTGGACCACTGAATATTTTTTTTTTACCTTAGCAGTTTGCATAGTACCTTCTAGAACTAGGTAGAAAAGCTTTTCAGTTTAATAAGGTCCTGTTTTTCAATAGTTGACCTTAATTCCTGAGCAACTGATGCGTAAATTAGGAAGTCCATTCTTGCACTTATATTTTTAGTTTACTGCCTATGTTTTCTTCCAAAAGTTTCAGTTTCCAGTTTTATATTGAGGCATTTTATCCAGTTGTATTTGACATTTTTTCAGGGTGAAATATAAGGGTCCAATTCCATTCCCCTCCAGTTGAAGATCCAGTTTTGCCAACACCGATTGGCAAAAATGCCGCCTTTCCTCCATTGTGTGTTCTTCAAACCTTTATCAAATATATCAGGTGTCTCTGGGGATGAAGAGATGACTCAATAGTTAAGAGCACTGGCTGCTCTTGCAGAGGACCTGGGTTTGATTTCCAGCACCCACATGGTGGCTAACAACCATCTGTAACTCCAATTACAGAGGAATCAACACCCTCTTTCAAGCTTTGTGGGGATGCATGACATGGATGCAAATACATACATGCAGGCAAAAGACTAATAAATATAAAATAAAAATACAATATTAAAACATCAGATCGCTAAAATTGCATTTATTCATGATTGGGTTTTCTATTATGTTCCATTGATCTACATGTCCATTTTATGCTAGTCTCATGCTGTTTTTATGACAAATGTTCTGCAGTATAGTTTGAGATCTGGTACCGTGATTTCTCCAGCATTGCTTTTTTTGCCTGAGATTGTTTTCTTCTGTAATTCTCTAAGAATTTTAGCGTTGCTTCCTCTAGCTCTGCCAAGAATGCCTTAGGTATTTTGATTAGCATTGCATTGATCCTATAATTTGCTCTTAGTACAATGTTCATTTTTAGAATGTTCATTCTACAAATCCATGCTTGCAGGAGCACTTCCATATCCTGATATTTTACTCTTTTTCTTCAAAGACTTAAAATTTTCATTTTAGAGACCATGAATGTCTGTGATTAGGTTTATTCCCAGATTATTTTTTTGAGGCTAGTGTGAACAGGAAGGATTACATGAATGTTTTCTCCAGTTGTTTATTCTTGGGATATAAAATGTATACTGATTTTGTAAATTGATTTTGTAACCTATGACTTTGCTGAAAGTATTGATGTTTTCTATCAATTTCCTTGTTGAATTTTTGGGATCTCTTCCATATATTATCATATTATCTCCAAATAGTGATGACCTGAACTCTTATTTTCCAATTAGTACTACTTTAATTTCCTTCTCTTGTCTTAATTCCCTAGAAAACGTTTTAAGCACTTTATGGAAAAGGGATAGATAGTGGAGAGCCTTGTCTTGCTCCTATTTTCAATAGGAATGTGTCCAGTTTTTCTCCATTTTGAATGATGTTTTTGTTCTTTCTTTTTATCTACTAGATTAGAATTTGTTTTGTTTTCTTTTTTCCAGGAGTCTTGAGTTGTCATTTGCATGCAGTTTTTTCTTTTTTCTGCTGCTGATTATTTAATGTGAGCACTTAGAGCTGTAAATTCCCTTTTAAGGCTACTTTTAAAATTGTCCCTGAGGGGTCTGTTGTATTGCATTGATATTTTAATTTAGTTCCAGAAATACTTTCCTTTCATTCTTAATTTTTTTCTTTGACCCATTTATCATTCAGAAGTGTGTTGAGTTCTATGATTTCACGCACTTGTCAGAGTTTCTTTTGCTATTGATTTTGACTTTTGTTGCATTGCAATTTGACAGAATCTATGGAAATATTTCAGCTTTTCCATACTTGTTGAGGTTCATTTTGTGCCCCAGTATATGATCAATTTTAGAGAAACTTCCATGAACTGTTGAATAGAAACTATATTCTTTAGTGCTTGGTTTGAATATTTTGTAGATGTTTGTTAGGTCCATTTGATGTACGTTGTCATTTAATTCTGATGTGTCCCTCTTTATTCTTTGTCTCTTTGGCAAAGAACCTCTATTGGAGGTACTATGATATTACAGTGCCTTATTATTACTGAGTTTGGGTTGCTTTGAATATGATTTTCCACCCTTTCACCTTAAGGTAGTGTCTAATTCCTGACGGTGGGTGACAGGAGTTTCTTGAAGACAACCAAAGGTTGGATTTTTTTTTCTTAATCTATTCCACTAGACTGTTTATTGTCACTGGGAAGTTCAGACCATTGGGATTTAAGTTTACTGTTGAAATTTTATTATTTTCCTAGTTACTGTAATTTTAATTTGTTAATATTCTTGTCATTCATATATTTGTTCCTTTGTATTGTGTCTGTCCTTTGTATTGTAGTCTGTGTAGGTCTGATTTGGTGGACATGAACTCTTTCAGGTATTCATGTCATGGAATATTTTCTGTTCTCTTCCAATTATAATAGATAGTTTTGCTGGGTAAAGACTCAGGATTGGCGAACCTGGTCATTTATAACTGGAAATACTTTGGTTCAAGGTCTTTTTTTTTTTTTTTTTTTTTTTTTTGGACTTGAGATGGCTAAGTGGTTAAGAGCACTGGCTGCTCTTACAGAGGACCAGGATTTGATTCCCAGGAGCTTCAGATGGTTCTCAGCCGCCATGTGGGTGCTGGGGATCGAACCCGGGTCCTCTGCAAGAGCGGTCGGCGCTCTAACCGCTAGGCCATCTCTCCTAGCCCCTAGTGTTTTTACAAGAATATATGCCACTTTCTGTTCTTGTCCTATCTCATTGGTGTCCTAAATGCTTCTTATGTCTAAGTTTATTTTTCCTTAATTTGGGGAAGTTTTCTTTTATTCTCCTGTTGAAGATGTTGACATTTCCATTAACATGCGATTTTTATCCTTCATGAATTCCTATGATGTATATTTTGGTATTTTCATGGTGTTCCATAAATCCTGCATATCCCTTTTTTGTGTTTTTATTTTCATTTTTCATAGTCTTTGCTTGAGTCGTCCAGTTATTCAGTTTTGTAGATCAGACTTCATATTGTGTTGTCTATTTCTCGGTAATCCTGCTTTTGAGTCCTTTTCCTGTGATTTCAAACTTACTCATTGAAATTTTATATTCCATCTTCATTTCAGCATGGGTTTTCTTCAATATGTCTGTCTCTTTGTGAAATCACTTTTCAAAATTTAATTCAGTCATATATTTGTATTTTCTCAAGCTTAAATCAGGATTTATGCATATCTCTCTTTGAATTCATTGAGTTGTTTGTGTGTTCTTTTAAGTTCTGGTGGATTCTCATTTTGTACATTTCTATAGTTTGGTTGGGGACATATTTTCTTGTTTTTTCATATTATTTATATTTTTTGCAGCTGTTCACAGATATGATATCTTACTATATATATCTATACTATTTATAATATATACTATATATTATATATGACTATATATACTATAATAAATAATATAGTACATATAAATTAGCAGCTACAATACAAGGAGGAGTGTGAAGAGAGATTGGAGCTGCATGGGCTGCAGAGGAATCAAATCATAATTGGAAGGATCTTCCTTACCAGATTAGTAGGCGAGTCTGTAGCAGGCAAATCAGGAGTCCAGAGGAAAGTGCAAGTCAGGGTGGGGAGAGTGTTGGAAGACAGCAGAGCTTCTCAGAGTGCAGAGAAATCAAAGCAAGTGGGTGGGGTCTAATTTACCAGGGTAGTAGGCTTGTTTGTGGCAGGCAGATGGGGGCAGCAAGGGCAAGACCAAGGGCAAGATGGTGTTGGGGTGACAGCCTGCTGAATGTCTAACAGACCAACCTGGAGGATACAGATTGGCTGTGTCCAGGGGATCATGAAGCAGTGCATCAGATCTGTGTTAGGAAGCTAGTCTAGAATTGTTAGTCAGAAGAACAGGATCTGACCTAGGCCAAAGGCTAGAAAGCAGGCAGCTTGGGTGGAGACAGGAGCTGCTCGGAGAGCGGAGCTGACCAGCCTTCAGGGACATCAAGGAATGCTCAATTTCAGCTTTCTTAATAGCTGAATAATATTCTTTGATTAAATTGGTCATACTTTTGTAATCTATTCTGGACCAATAGCTTGTTTCTATCTTCTGGCTTTTGTGACTAGAACAGCAATGAGCATGGGTGAACACATATCTCTGTAGTAGAGTATAGGGTCCTTCTCCTATATGTCCAGGAGTGGTATGGCTGGATCATGTGGAAGATCTATTTTTAACTTTTTGAGGAGTCTCCACACAGATTTCCATAGTGCCTGTACCACTTTGCATTCTCACCAGCACTGGATAAGAGTTTCCCTTTCTCTCCATCCTTGCTAATATTTTTCATCATTTGCTTTTTGCATCTTACTTATTCTGACTAATGTTAGATGAAATCTCGATGTATTTTATTATTTCCCACTTGAATAAAGATGTTGAACACTGAAAAATATTTTTCAGCCATTTGTATTTCATCATTTGAGAACTCTTTGTTTAGTTAGTTGCTCCAATTTTTAACTGACTTTTTTCTGTTTATTGTTTTTAGTTTTGTTATCTAGTCTAGATACTAACTCTCTGTCAAATGAATCACCTCGTAAAGATGTAAAGGTATTTTTTCCTATATCTCAAGTTGCATCTTCAATCAAATGATGGTGCTCCTTGCTGTACAAAAGCTTTTCAGTTTCATGAAGTCCCATCTGTCAATTGTTGGTCTCAATGACTGTGCTATAAGGGTCCAGTTCAGAAAGTCTTTTCTTGTGCCTTTAAGTTCCAGATATTCTTAAAGACCACTAGGAGTTTAAATGTAGATCCCTTAATGTTAGCCACTATTTATCATATTATTGTAATAGTTTTAATTAATTAAAATGTCAAGAGTTTCTTTCTCTAATCTATTTATGTGTTTTGTCTGCATTTATATGAATGTATCTATGTTGCATTTTATCCACAGAGGCCAGTAGAAGGTGTCCGATCTCCTAGGTCTAGAATTGCAGACATTTGTCAGCTACCACATGAATACTGGGAGCTTAATGCAGTGCCTTGAAAAGATCAGCCAGTGTTCTCTATTCTGAGCCATTTCTCCAGCCTCAAATTTTAGGCTTTTCACTTTTTTTCCCACCTATTAAATGAAGTGTATGAAATTTGACTTTATTTGTTTACTTCTGGTTATAAATACACATGAGCAAAGAACTGTGAGTAATAAAAGTCCAAAAGAATAGAAATGTGTTATCTCAAAAAATGGCATATTTGTTACTCAAGAAATCTTGGAAAAATAGTTCAATATTATGATGACTTTCGAAATTATATATATATATATACATATATGTATATATATGTATATATATATATACCCACAATTTATATAGAGCTCCATATATAGGTAATTATATACATGTATTTAAATCTGTACTAAAGATGCAAAGAATAGATAGATCAAATTAACAACACAATTACAATTGAAAAACCTCTTATACTGATGATAATGTATACATGGAACTTTAAATCTAAGCCAGAATTTTTAAGGTGTATAAATCACAGAGACAAATTAGAGATGTGATTAAATCTGATGGTTATAGATTATTTTATCCAAAGGAGCATTTCTTTTCCTGAAGAGATTACCTATATTGGTTTCTCAATTATTTTGATTGTAGCAAATACAGATACTTGACTTATAATAACTTTTAATTAAGTAACTTGATACTATATTACAGAGGATCTTTGTGCTCTCTAATACTGCAAGTACCATTTTCATTTTATGCATGTGCCACATGTCTATTTAGTTTTGTTTTCCAAATTATTGCTAATATCCCAGTTTTTTTTTTTCATGGAAACTTTTTTTTTAATTTTTTTATTAATTTTATTTATTTCTTTATGTGTATGAATGTACTGTCTGCATGCAAGTTTGTGCACCCGTGTCGTGCAATGCCGCAGAGGTCAGAAGAGGGTCTCGGATTACCCTGGAGCTGGAGTTCTCCTGGAATTGGAGTTTCAGACGGTTCTCGGCCGCCATGTGGGTGCTGGGGATCGAACCCGGGTCCTCTGTAAGTGCAGTTGGTGCTCTTAACCGCTAGGCCATCTCTCCAGCCCCTAATATCCCAGTTTTTAGGTTTTCAATTTTGGGTCACAGAACCTTAGCTGTAAGCAGCTAAACATCTTTTCCTATTTTCTGTACTTTATAACAGCCAGGGTGCTGGCAGGTGTATGCTTGGTCCTTGGAGCAACAGGTCATACACATGCTACTTTGTAGTTTTCAGAGTAAAAGAATCTCTACAAAACTTGAAAACTCAAAAGCCTCAAATACACCCTCTGCAACTGCACTTTCCCACACTTTAAATGCTTCAAATTACTGTACTCTCAATTTAGTTTAGAGAAATTTGGTTCAAGTATTATTTACATAAACTCCATCAATGATCTGTACAATGATGCCAAGTTGAGCCCTTCCATTTCCCTCATCTTGTATTGTGTGTGTGTGTGTGTGTGTGTGTAAAGATGAATAAACAAGGATGCCTTGTTTGAACTGCTAACAGAACGGAAGTGACTTATACGCTAGCCTCATTCCACACTCCAACATAATAATTAAATAAAAGCTCTTGTTTTAAAAATAATTTCCGGGCTGGAGAGATAGCCTAGCTGTTAAGAGCACCGACGCTCTTGCAGAGGACCCGGGTTCGATCCCCAGCACCCACATGGCGGCTGAAAACCGTCTGTAACTCCAATTCCAGGAGAACTCCAGTTCCAGGGGAATCCGAGACCCTCTTCTGACCTCCGTGGCATTGCATGACACGGGTGCACAGACCTGCATGCAGACAATACATCCATACACATACAGAAATAAATAATAATAATAAAAAAAATTAAAAAAAATAAAAATGATTTCCATTTATTACACACAAACACACACACACATACACACACACACACACACACACAGAAGAAGATGAGGGAAATGGAAAGGCCCTACTTGCAATCATTGTACAGATCATTACTATACTATAAGTCTATGATGCTTAAGAAGCCTTCAAAATTCTGTGAAATAAAAATGTCAAACTGTTCTTTGCAATTTTTAGATTACTATTGAAAACTTTGGATTACTCAGTGATTTACAAAGCTATAGAATAATTCAGATTTTTGGAAATGTATCATTTTTATCTAAAACATTTCCTCTGCTATGTATGGTGGTATAGGGCTTTATTTCCTGCACTTGAGTGGCTGAGGCAGGCAGCCTGGTCTACACAGTGAGTTCTACACCAGTTAGGGCTACAGGAAGACTCTGTCCCAAAAAGGCAAATAAAAATAAAATAAAATAAAATTCATAAACCATTCCCTCAATAACTAGCCTGGAAAGGAATATATAAAACATTAGAATAATTTGCTTACTATATATTTCCCATAACTTGGAAGAATGTTTAAAGTTTCCAAAAATATTACTTAATTACTCACCTCTGAAGCAAACGAAGTCTCTACAAAAGCATGTCTGTTTTTAAATTATTATAATCGTTTTGGGGATTTCTTTCATTACTGACTTTTATTTCTCCTTCCCATTTATATTTTTTGAGTGAGCAATTTTTATAAAATTTATCTTTTTTCCCTGCATCATGAATATTTAGGAAGAAACAGCTACATATAGTTGGCTATTTCCTAATCTTATTTTGTAAACAGCCTACACTGCAAATCAAGTTTTGCTACACTTCTTTGTTCCTTTCCATAGCCAACCACGGAAAGGGATAAGTATTTATTCCTGATTAGATGTTTGCTGAATTTTCTCAGGGTGTTTTTCTGGTTATGGTGTTTTGTTTTGTTTGTTTGTGCTTAGATATAAGATCTCCCTCTAGTTGGAGCCCTTGCTTGGCTAGAATAGGCAATGCAGAGGAGCCTGGATTTTTTCACACAAAGCTCTGTCTGCCTTTGCCTCTGGAGTTCTGGAATTAAAGGTGTGTGTCACCATGCTTGGCATGTTTCATGACTTTAATATGTTTTCAGGTGTGTTCTGGTGCTAGGCCATCTTTATCTTTTTATTGGATTTAAATTTACCTCTTTGATTCCATGCTTTTTTTCAGTTCATTTTTATTGAGTGCATTTCATATAACATTTCTTAATCAAATTTAGACTCATTCCCCCATCCATGCCCACCCTTCGCGCTCCCTGCCCCCCACGAGAGCTCATGGATTCTGCCATACATGTTAAGTCCTTTCTTGCATCTTTTTCTCAGTCTTTTATAACCTTTTTGATGCAGAAGTTTACTGTTTTGGTCAGTTCTTTGAACAGGTTTTTCTCTCTCTTTTTTTGTTCCCTTTAATTTTATCTTATTCCAAAATATGCATATATATACTCCACAGATAAATCAAAATTACAAAGTCTAAAAGTAAACTATAGGTTGATTCCAAAACACGTTTAGGGATTCACATTTTATTATTTATTTATTTATTTATTTATTTATTTATTTATTTAGTTAGTTAGTTATTTAGTTATTTTTGTCTTTTCAAGACAGGGTCTCCCTGTAGCCCCAGCTGTCCTGGAACTCACTCTGTAGACCAGGCTGGCCTTGAGCTCACAAAGATTCGCCTGCCTCTGCCTCCCACATGCTAGGATTAAATGCGTGCACCACCAAGCCTGGCAGGATTCACATTTTAACAGTAAAGTTGAATGCAGGTAAAAAGAAGCATAACTTTATATTCTTATTTTAGAATATAAATACATATCTTCCACTTTGAGACAGGATCTCCCTTTAGTCTCAGCTGGACTGGAGCTTGCTATGTAGAGCAGGCTGGCCTTGAACTCCACCTGCCTCTGCCTCCTGAGTGCTGGGATTTAATTCCATGCTTTTATAATTTGATAAGTTGTACATACTAGAGCAATCAGAACAATCTGCCAATGTTGATCCTAGAAGTAGGGCATAGCATATTTGTTACATTCCTGAGTTTCTAAAACAAATATAAAATATCTCAGTTGTTTCATTTGACGTGGGGCATACAATTAGCAATGTAGGCTAGAAAAATTTACTCAATAATTTTTGGTATTTTTGTTAATGAACATAAAAAAATAGAGGTTGTAAAATTGAAATAACACTTCTCTCTAGTTCCAATCAAAAAAAATTATTCTTTTGGTCTATTAAACATTAATTGTTTTTTCCTAACTTTTTCTTGCTCAGTTTTTGAACTGGAGCTAATTACTATACACTATCAATATCTCAAATGTTTAACAAAGCATCTCACATTAGAAACTATACACTATTTCTCTGAACTTCTTATAGTTTATTGTAAATACTGATTAACACATTGATACATCTTTTTAATTTTAATTTTTTTTCAATTTTCTTCAAGCCAAAGGAGAAAATATAACAACCTTTTGTTTGTTAGCACTTTAGTTACTTAAACCTCGTCTACTATGTGGATATTTTCATTTCATGTGATATTTATTCACTTTTTTAAGCGGTCACTTTTTTTTTAAGGCACTAACAGGAAGAGATAAAGATTTGCTATGCTTTGAATGTGTGTTGCCCTGAAAATATTTATAAAATTTCTAAACCCCAGGTCATGGGATTAGTTAGGAGGTAGCATCTTTGATAGGTGACAGGGTCATGTAGGTCAATGAGTCATGTCATATTTTCTCATGATTGTTAACTTTATAAAATTGAGAAGTGTTTAGATGATTAGTGAAGTATGAATCTGTTTCTGTGAAGGTATTTGCAGACACAATTAGATCATGAGGCCTCTGACATAGAAATGATCTTTGATGGACATTTGGGTAGTCTGTGGAGAAGTGATGGAACATGAAATGTGGGTTTGGTTAGAGGTAGTTCTCGACGTTGGTTCACAAAAGTGGGGCTTGGTCAAATGGCAGTTCTATGGAGGAATCTATGTAAAGCATGTTTCTAGTCCTCTCCTATTTTTACTCTAGCCTCTTCCTGCCATGACTTGAATAGCTCTGCTCTGTCTTGCTGTTTCTACTGTAATCGACTGAAACTTCTGATTTTAAGAAAAAATAATGCCCGTTTTTTTAAGTTGCTTCTGTAAGAAACTTTTTCAGTCCCATTCAAAACTCTGACTACTACAGAAGATTGAGATGGGAATTAGATTGTTACTGTGAACACCTGGACATGTGGGAGGAATTTGGAAATATTATTTAAAGTAGGCTAAAGTTTACAAATTTTAAACCATGCTTGAAGGGTGGTTCCATAGGGATTTAGAGGGCAAAAAAATCCCAAAGAGATGTGTAGACAGTCAACAGTGGGTTCTTGGAATTCCAGAAGGGATTGACTCTACAGGGAAATGTACTCATGGATTTTTGTTGTTACACTGGGCTAGAAATTTCTTGGCAGTCCATCATTGAAACTTCAGCATACTTATTAGAATTGTGTTATAGTCAAGTGTACAGTAAGCATGTGAATGAAAGAAGGTGTAAAGTTGTAAGCAACACCTTGTTCATCAAAGAAGCTCATGTAAAGTTGGGGCCAAGGAAAGTCCCTGCTGAAGAGATTTTGGCAGTTAATAGAAGTTACTTTATATCACAACAGGAGAGATGCCTTGCAGCCATCTCAGGAGTTTGTGAGGCTCTTTGCTTGTTCAGAAAGCTAAACTCCAATGACTTTCCCTTAGGAAGAGCTCAAAGATGTACTGTACACACAGGTCTGTAAAGGAAGATGTTCCCCACAACGCTGTTCACTATCCACAACTATTCAAAGACCAGGGAGGCCAGGCAACATATATCAGGGTCAGAATCCCTGCAGGTAGTCCCTGAGAGAGTAATGCATGGAAACTCCTGCACATTGGAAATGTCAAGAATGTAGAATGTCTGCCAAGAAAGACCTGCTGTGAGCAGAAATGAGTAAGCACCCTCAATCAAAAGAGAAGGACATTTGGAAAAATAGGAACGCAACACAGGCAAGAGTGACTCTCACCTCCTGATACCCTAGGCTCCAGCTGCTATAAATGTCCTTCCTGGAATTCACATTTGCTTTGTTCCAACACTTCTCATTATTCCATTATGTACTCTGTTCCACCCTTCTATATTCATAGTATGTGTATTAGTCACTTTTCTGTTGCCGTGATAAAACCACCATAACCAAGGGAACTTATAAAAGGAAGAGTTTATTTGAGCTTACAACTGACGGTTCCAGGAAATTAGAGTCCATTGTAGAGGGAGGCACGGTGGCCAGGGCTGGAGCAGAAAGCTGAGGTTCACATCTCACAATGAGCACAGGAAGTCAAGAGAAAGAGAGAGAGACTGGAGACTACAAGGATTGTTAAACTCACTAAGCCACCCCCAATGACCTACTTCTTCCAGCATGGCCACACCTTCTAAGACCTCCCAGAACAGTGTCACCAACTGGGTACAAAATGTCTGAATACTTAAAGCCTATGGGGGACACTCATTCAAACCACCACAGTACGTAATGTGATTATTTTTAATCTTAAGTCTCAGAGAAAACTCTGAATTTGGGCTTTTTAACAATGTTGGAACTATAACTATTTTGTCAGTGAAGTCTGAGTAGCACAAACTTTCATGAACTAAGTCAGTGTTTTTTTTTTTTTTTCAAAAAGACCCAAGAGAAACCCCTCACTTTTTAATAACTATTTCTTCTTTTATTTTTTTTTAATTATGTGAAGAAGCAACTAGAATGCAATAACACTTAGGAGAAAGCAACCCTCACTGAATAGTGAATAGACTGACATAATGACCTGGGGCTTTCTTTTGCAAGCTATAGTACTAAAAGAAAAAGAAAAAAAAGCAAACAACTTTATTTTGTTTGGAAGTCACCCAGTCTTTGGTACTTGATATAGCAGAACAACAATCTAAAACAAGTTCCACCAACGCAGTACCTCTTCTGAAATGCTGCCTGAAAAACTTCTCTATATTTTATATTTCCCATGTTCTTCTTCAAAAAATATAATAAAAAGAGTGATTGAAGCTAAGTCTGTCACAACGTCCTTTTTAAACATCAAACTTTCCTTTGCACAATTATTTCAATATGATTGCATAACTTTTATCAGAAACATGCTACCTTTTCAATTACCAGGCATTTATTAATTTAAATGCATTTGAAATTTCTTTAAACTCCATATATTGCTTATTTGTAGAATATTAAAACTGCTGTACATAAACAATTTAACAATAACTTGAAATTAAATATATCTGAATTCAAAAGTTAAGCAATAGAAGTTGACTTTGAAATGTGCAATATGGAACCAGTTGTTTCATTTTCGTTAGTTGTCATGTAGCTTTCCATGTCCTTTATCTGCTCCCGAATTTACAAGGAACACAGCAGGTTGTGAATTTTTAATAGGCTTTCCTCAACAAAGAAAAGGTCAGTATTAACATAAAATTCTTCTTAAGATTTGTGGCACAAATGTTTCACACCGGAAAACAGGTGTTATGAAGGAACTAAAGCCACAATAATCTAATATTTTGTGTGTATTTAAAAAGAAGCTTAATGTCTCACATAATAAAATGCACAATACAAACTCATAAAAGATTTTTTTCCTTTGATTGTTGATGTTATAAATGTTTTGACACATGATCAATTGATCCCACCTTTGCACCGTAAAAAGTGATTTGGTTCAATAATAAGTTTTTATAAATGCAGATATTGATGCTTTAATACCTCAAATGGGAAGTATAATAAGAATGCCCCAGCTGTGAGTAATAAACCTTATCTGATCTCAGTAAGTTGGGGTGAGAAATAATATTGTATCACATACACAAGTAATAAGGATGGAGATAGTCTCAGGAGAAAATGTGTAAAAACATTATGCACACAGAGAGAATTAAAATAATTGACAGCCTTGTTTAATATCATGCTCTAAACTTAACATTAAACATTGCAATCATTAAGTCACAATACATTGATTACCTATCCTGGTTGTGCACAAGACTGGCCCTGTCAACAATCGGTCCTGGAAAGGGACTAGACTTAGAAGGCCGGACCCTTTCCTGCTGAACTTTTTGCTGTCAATAGATACTTGGAAGGGAAGCATCCTTATCTTCATCCAGCTCAGAAGGAAACCCATGGTTAAACAGCCCTGGCTAAAGCCAGTCAATCCCACCCCGCAAAATGAATAGATATGTACTTGAAAGAATAGGGAGTGTGGCATGGAGGAGGTAAGGGCAAAGATTGAGAGTAGTTAGTTGTATGTAATGTGTTCATATGAGAAATTTAAAAATGTTAATTGATTAAATATATCAAGTGAAGCATAAAACAAGACACCAGATTTTTGGAAGGGAGGTATTGAATATGTAAAGCCTAGGTAAAGACTGATTAAAGAACCTTGTTCATTGATTTTCTTGAAAATAAGGAAACAATTGTCACTGATGTCCTGATTAGGAGTGGTCTTTTGTTGCCTGTTAGTTTTGTCTGTGAAAACAGTTTAGTTACGTAGATCTCGGGAGTTGTAGAAACTCAACAGAGTTGATACATTAATTTTTATTGCAGTTCTTACCCAGTTTTTCAAATAATAAAAATGCTTCATTACTATAGTAAAAGCTTAATTACCATCATCTTTATCCTTTTTTCTATTGTTAGTAGTCATTTTTGGTCAGTTATTTCTCTCCGTAAGAAATGAAAGGTCCTTTTTCTTTAAAAATGTAATTTGTCACTGTTAGATAGTTTTATTGTCAACCTGACACCCATGGATTGAGGAGGCCTCAATGGGAGAATTTCCTCCTCGATCTGGTCTGTGGCCTTATCTGTAGTATATTCTCTTGATTGCTGAGTGATGTGGAAGGGTCCAGCCCACTCTGTGCAGTGCCACCCAGGGCAGGTTGTTCTGTACTATATAAGAAAGTAGGCTGAGGGCTGGAGAGATGGCCTAGCGGTTAAGAGCGCCGACCGCTCTTACAGAGGACCCGGGTTCGATCCCCAGCACCCACATGGCGGCCGAGAGCCGTCTGAAACTCCAATTCCAGGAGAACTCCAGTTCCAGGGGAATCTGAGACCCTCTTCTGACCTCCGCGGCGTTGCACGACACGGGTGCACAGACTTGCATGCAGACAGTACATTCATACACATACAGAAATAAAAAATAAAATTAATAAAAAAAAAAAAAAAAGAAAGTAGGCTGAGAATGGGCCAGGGAGCAAGCCAGTAAGCAGTGCTCCTTCATGTCCTGCCTCCAGCTTTCTGGCCTGAGTACCTACCTTGGGCTTCCTCTATGATGAACTGTGACCCAGGAGATGTGAGCCAAATATCCTCTTTCCTCCACAAGTTGGTACTGGTCAATGTGTTTTGTCACAGCAATTGAAGAGAAACTAGAACAATCACTTATGTGAAGTCTAGTTATTAAAGACACGTTTATTTTAAGTGTAGTATCTTACTACACTTAAAAGTGATTCATTGATAAATGTGATCCTTGTTTCTTAATTTTATTCCTCTTGGATGAAGTACATGTCCTTTCCTTTTCTGGTTTTTAGGACCACAGTCTAACCTGTAGCCCTCAGCCCACTGATTTGGTGCTGCCATGTTCAATTTTCTAATCCAATAGAAACTTCCCAGTATGCAGTCTAATTACAAGATTTAATTTGCACTGAATGAAGGTAAAACTCCAGCTGTGATTTTTATCTTAAAACAGTTTTACAAAATTAAAATCCCACTGTAAAAATGCATAATGCAAGAAGCTTTTCTTTTTATGTGTTTCACTAATTAGAGTAGCAGAAATAGTTTGAATTATTTCCATCTTGCCTAGTATATTTCTTATATTTTTTACATGTATGACTGTTTTTCTGAATGTATATAATTGTATCCATATTGTACAATGACCCTGGAAGATAGAAGAAGGTGTCAGATCCTCTGAAATGGGAGTTCAGATGGTTGTTAAGTGCTATGTGGGTGCTGGGATTTGAACTCTGGTCCTCTACAGGAGCAGCCAATGTACTTAACTGTTGATTCACTCTCCAGGCTCGTAACTTGGAAATTTCTTCACTGAAACATGTTCTTTATTCAGATATTGTTCCAAGATTGAAGACTTGTAAAATGTAGAACTTGTTCAGGTTCAAAACTCTATTCAGTCTTATCTGGTAGCTTAGATATTTCATGCTTAATAAATCAACACTCCTTCTAGTGAGATAATTAAGGGTTTCCTGTGAATTTTTATTTCAATGCTCCTTTCGCTATTCTATACCAAATGCATGCAGAATTGTGTGTGCTTTTAGAAGAACCTGATATTTATGAGAATATCCAATGTTTTTCAATGAAAATAATTAGATAAATGGAAAAGATGGGAATATTTTCAATGAACCATAATGCTGTCTCAAAAGATTGATACTACCAATAATATTTTTCATGGTTTGTTTTGCTTCTCAGACAAAATAAGAAGTCTACAATGCTTGACTCTGCCACTTGGAAAATGACCACAGTGTTATAAATATATGTAATTGGAAATTTTCCCAGCAATCACGTACATTCTTGGATACTAATAGTCATCATTCCTGAGACTGCCAGAAAGTGTTTCCTGAATGTACTCATTTATTATATCTGAGAATTTCTTTTTTTAACAGCAATTTCTGAATTTGCCACATTTAGAGTATTATTTCTAGATATGTAAAAATGAAGTAGATAGATATTTCTTCCATGAATTTTTTTTCTATAAAGTACATGTACGTTTTTGATTTGCTATGTCCATTATGTCTATATTAGTGATCTGTTAGTCCTAATTTCAGAAAAATAGACTTATAGTTAGGGCTGATTGCTAAATTTGAGTTAACATACATCATGCAAATAAACTACCTTTGTATAAGTACTGGTAACTAGTAATACAATTTAATACATAAAATGTATACTTATTTTAATCCTAATTTATATTTATATAGAATATTTTGGCCTGGAGAGGTGGTTCAGTCTATAAAGTGGCTGCTTTGTATTCTGGAGGATGAGTGCCTATCTTTAGCATCCAAGGAGAAAATCTTGGTGCTTGTAAACCACACCTATAACCCTATCACCGAGGATCTAAGAGCTCACTGGACCGGCCAGTTTATATGAATCAATGAGAAAGCTCCAGTTTCAGTAAGAAGCAATCTCTTTAAAAATAATGTGGAGAGCCATAGAGAAAGAACCTCACCATTGACCTCTGGACTCTACATGTGTATACACAGACACACTCATCCCCCACTCACACATATCCATAGCCATTTTAATATTCATAGTAAGATTTAAAATAAGTTCCTTTAAATCAAAATAATGGAAAATAGCCAATTTAATATTCCTATATTTAACCGATTAACTTGTGTTTGATATAAATAATCTGAAGAGCAAATCAAATTCATTTTTATAATACCTAAATTTCCTTGCATGTTTCCACAATGAGAGATGTCATCTCCACTTTTAATCTTCCAGAATAAAGATTTGCATGCCTATTTTGAAGTATGCCTACATTTTGCATAATTATCTAAGAGTAAAACATTTGTGAGTCTATGTAAATTTTCATACATGTTCTGTAGTAATTAAAAAAGCTACAAAATATTTATATTAGTGAGTGAACAATAAAACTTTAGAAATTGAGGGGTTTTTTTATTTCATTTTTTGAGACAATATCTCCCTAAAGGCTGCCTTCAATCTCAATCTTACAGACATCCACTTGCCTCAGCCTCCTAAGTGCAGGGATTAAAGGCCTGTAACACCATGCCTAGCCAAAAGTATGACATATTTATTACTGCATATGCAGTGTTTACTTGTACAGTGGTACACCTAGCAACAAACTTACTATCTTAGTTTGTCCAAGACAACCTCTATTTTTGCAATGTTCAAAATATTACCTGCAAATTAAGAATCTGATGAGAAAACATGCAACTAGCAGTAACCCTTTCTTTTGCCAGAAATTCTACAAGAGGCTCAGGACCCATCATTCCTTTCTTGACATGCCAGCATCTGCTTATTGGTCCTAGAAGTTCTCCAGAACTCCCTAATCTATTCATCCCTAAAGCTTGGCTAGCTTACTTAAAGGGCTTCATTGAAAAACTGTACGTGGAATTTTCCCATGACACATGAGCTCCTGGATGAACATTTGCAATATAGTAACATTCTCATTGGGATGAGAGGTCCACATCCATGCACACAAAAATCTTCAGTGTGATGAATTAATTCTGAAAGATTTGCTGTGTTTCATTATAGGCACAGGAAAGGAAGTAAGAAAGAACTTTGCTTTGTCCTTTGTAGTTTTAAAAAATATAGTTTGAGAAGGCACACAATTAGAATATATTTTACTTTATATTTTATTTTTTAACTTATTCATATCAAAGTTCTGGTTCTGAGGCCCACAACTATTTATGTGGTAGTTGACATTTTTTTTTTTTTTTTTTTCTTTTTGAGACAGGTTCTCCCTGTAGTCCCAGCTGTCCTGGATCTACTCTGTAGATCAGGCTGGCCTTGAACTCACAAAGATCCACCTGCCTCTGCCTCCCAAGTGCTAGGATTAAAGGCGTGCGCCACCACGCCAGGCTGGTAGTTGACATATTTTATACGAATGAATAAAATGATGGGGTACTTCAGCAGATCTCAACCTGCTCCATGTCATATCATAGGCTTAACAGTTCCAGCAACACACACACACACACACACACACACACACACACACACTCCACAGGGCAAATACATCCTGCAGGTATTTTTTTAATGATAACAGTATGAGTCTGTTTCATATAGATTTTAAAACTTGAAAATGCTAAAATATTACTAATTACCAAATAGAAGTACTCAAAACCAATAGTAAGTTGTTAGAAACTGAATTTTCTGTAATAATATGAGAGTGAAATAATTTTTCTTTCACAGAAACAGTGTAAGAAAATGGTTACGGATTAAGCTAAAAGAGGGGAATTGGTTTTGCTTCTTTTTTTTTTATATAAAGAGAGTGAAAATCACAGCATTACATAAAAGGTTATTATAGTGCTGATAGTCTATAACTGGATATGATCAAAGTTACTCAATTCTGATTAATAGATCTGGAAGTATTGACCTCATTACTCCGTGATGGGATTTGTAGGACCTTCTTTGAATTCCTTTAGCTCTTTGTACCTTTAGACATTATCATGGATATGCTCAATTTTATTTCCCTTAGCTTCATTCAGACCAAGATAAAGGAGATGGATCGCTCAAATACATTTTATCTGGAGATGGAGCTGGTACTCTTTTCATTATTGATGAAAAAACAGGTGATATTCATGCCACAAGAAGAATTGATAGAGAGGAAAAAGCCTTTTACACTCTACGTGCACAAGCTATTAACAGAAGAACTCTGAGGCCAGTAGAACCAGAGTCAGAATTTGTGATCAAAATCCATGATATAAATGACAACGAGCCAACGTTCCCAGAAGAAATTTATACAGCTAGCGTTCCTGAAATGTCCGTTGTAGGTAAGTGCAGTCATAAGATTTATGAATGTATTAAAAAGTATAAAGCAATTTCAAGAAATTCTTGAAATATTGTGATTAATTAGTTGAAACAGTCTTTTTTTATTCCATACCAAAGTGCATAGTTAATATGTTTGAATAGAGAAGTAATGAAGCAGAAAAGAAGAAGCCCATGCATTTTGTAGTTCTTTCCAATTTGCAGATCCTCAACCCTGCATGCAGGTAGAGTTCTGAAACTTCAAGTATTTACCATTAACTTACAGTAGAAAAAAGCAAATAGATATTTATCACATGAATTTTTATGACACACGTAAAATCTCAGAGTCAAATATATTGTGATGCGGTTGTTCTTTGTTGGCCACAGGGCCCCCTCAAAGATTTTGAAATCCTTGACTGTTCAATTTCCTCATCTTAAGTGGGATAGCATTTGCATATATTTTATGGGCATTCTTACAAGGATTTAAAATAGCATTTAGTCTCCTTACGATACCTAATGAAATGAAAATACTTTCTTTTTTTAATTTTTAAATTTTTATTTATTTATTTACTTATTTATTTTATTGATGTTTTGTGTATTTCATACATCATTTGCCAATTCAGTTCAGGCATATATCCCTTTCCTTTCCCCCTACCCCACCTCTACTCATCCCAGATCATGAATTCTGCCGTAACTTTTCTGCATCTTTCTCTGTTTTTTTTTTTTGTTTGTTTTGTTTTGTTTTGTTTTGTTTTGTTTTCATTGTTTTTAACAATAAGTGATAATCTGTGCGTACAAGCATCCTTCATGTAAAACCAATTTGCAAGCAGTTGTGCCCAAACCCACACACCTCATGGGTCCCACCATCCAGCAGGGGAGTCTTGTATATTCAATCAAGTTGATCAAATGAGCGTCCAGTCTATATTGTTGTAGTTTCACCATTCACCCCAATCGCAGCCCTTACATTCTATCGTGCCCCCTCTTCCGCAGATTGTTCCCTAGGCTTAGAAAAGGGGCACAGGTGGATGAGAAGCAAAACAGTCTACTTTCTCTGGAGCTGTTGTCTTGGTCTCTAGTCAATTCTGGCTGTTTTCTTTCATGGGCTGCCAGCTTGTCCAGGCATAACCTTTTGATCCTACTAATGAAGCACACGCAATTAGGTATATAGGTATTTAAACAGCAATAGCTGTTGTAATATATTGCTTAGAGAAATCAACTAGGAAAAAAGGTATATGTGCATGTTCAGTAGTGACACATTCTTCAAAAGCCTTTCAAACCTTCAAGATGAATTCTTTTTTTTTTAACATTTTTTTTATTGATGCTTTGTGCATTTCATACATCATTTTCCAATTCAGTTCAGGCATATCTCCCCTTCCCTTCCCCCCCACCCCCATCCCAACGAGATCATGCATTCTGCCATGACTGTCCTGCATATCTCTCTCAGTTTTTTTTTTCCCATTTTTTAGCTATAAGTGATAATCCATGAGTACAGCATCCTTCTGTAAAACCAATTTGCAGGGGCTTTGTTGTGCCCAAACCCCCACAGCCCCACCTTCCAGCCCCACTTCCAGGGGAGTGATGTGGTTGTATGTTCAATCAGTTGATCTAATGAGGGTCCAGACTACATGCTGTAGTTTCACCATTCACCCCAATCGCAGCCCTTACATTCTACCACGCCCCCTCTTCCGCAGATTATTCCCTGGGCTTAGAAAAGGGGCACAGGTGGGCTGAGAGAAGCAAAACATCCACTCTCTCTGGAGCTGTTGTCCTTGGATTCTGGTAAATTCTGGCTGTTTCCTTTCATGGGCTGACAGTATGTCCAGGAGGAATAACCTTTCGATGCTACTATGAAGCACAAGCAATTAGATATATAGGTACTTAAGCAGCATTTATTGTTATGGTAGGTTACTTTGGATATAGACACATATGTTTAGATGAAATGTTGATCCACGACTAATTTTTTCTCTTGTAAATATGACAGGGTCTTACTGTGGCTTATGATATCTCCCTAACCTGTAGAGGATGTATAGACGCTTGTGGATCAGCCATGGTCATTCCTCAAGGAGAGAGCAATAGCCAATTAGATTTGGGATATACAGGCATATGGCTGCTCTGCTGCACAGTATTTCCAGGCAGGTGAGGGTGTAGCTGGTGCTGACGGTGGAGTCTTGCTTGACTCAAGAGACCCGTATTTGCTTTATTGGTTTAGTGGCCTTTGGAACACTCTCTGGTGTTCCAGAGGCCATCTGTACACTTGCATGTGTGGTCTCAATGCATCTTTCCCATGTTAACGTCAGGTCTTCAGCAGCAGGGCCTTATCGCCTCTCTTCTTGCAGGTATCCCAGTTTAGAGGCAAGGAGCCTTTACCTTTTGTGGGCCCTTAGATACCCTGGCCAACATCTCCCTGGCTGTGGGGATAGCACAGTGGTGAAAGGCTGAGGATGAGAACCGCAAGAATCAAGATGAATTCTTAAAGACAGAAACTGCAACTACAGAAGTCCATTGGTGCTATAAGAACCAATTGGTTTTACATGAAGGATGCTTGAACTCAAAAATTATCACTTATTGTTAAAAAAAATGAAAACAAAACAAAAAAAAAACAGAAAGATGCAGAAAAGTTACGGCAGAATGCATGATCTGGGATGGGTAGGGGTGGGGTGGGGGGAAGGGAAGGGGATATATACCTGAACTGAATTGGAAAATGATGTGTGAAATACACAAAGCAGCAACAAAAAGAAAAAGAAAAAGAAAAAAGAAGAATACCAGTAGTCAATATAGAGTTGTTATGTGAGTTTACTGATACAAATTGTTGTCTGTGTTATTGTCAAATTTCAAATGAATGACTTTATTAGGCCCTTTCTTCCTAAATATTGAGACACCCTTACATTATAAGCTTCATTTATAGAATTCTGCTGTCTTAAGTCTCATATTCAAATAAACCTTGTATTCACATGTACAGAACTACAATGTTGCCTTGTGGAATCTATTAAAATATAAAAAATAGATGTATAATATTCAAGAAAATGGGATTGATTCTTTTTGATATTATACCTGTGATATATTTATAGGAAAAATAGTAACACTTAATAATTATTAAAAAGAGAATGAGAATATATTCAGGCATCAGGAAATGATTGTATTTTTAGAAACAGATATATTTGGATTTAATGGAAAATGGAAGCTTCTCAAACGTGTGTGAATTTGATTAAACATTAGTTTTGGTAAATTTTTAAGATTTATCAGATTTAATAGCAGCTTTCAACTTACATATCTATTTGTTCTAGGATTTGTTACTTTTTCATATGTACTTTGTTAAATCCCAAAGACAGTTTGCAATCACCTAGCATAAAGCCTTATAAATATCATGAGCTCTATTAGGAACTTGGGATAATTTTGGATTGTTTCTAAATTTGGAATTCAATCTATTCATAAAATTATATTCTAAAGGAAGAGTTAATTATTTTTAGAGTTAATTAGCAAAGAAGGAGAAAGACGAATATACTTACTCCTTTGTGATTTAGATGTGCCCTTTAGATAAAACTTATCTACTATTGAAAATAAATTTAAATCTCAAAACTGAACAAGTTGAGTGATCATAATGTTATATTATGAAATACTGTAGCATTACATAACTCATGCATAAACACATACTTTTGGTCAAATAGATATTATTAAGTTGAATTTGGGATTTATTTGGAACAACACTATGTACCATTTACATATCTACAAAATGATTTTTCATCCAAAGAATATATTACACTTTCTTAAAGTGGTCAGTTTTAAATCCAAAACACATTCAAGTCTTCAATGAAAACCAGTACTTTTGCTCCTCCTTCTGGTACTGTGCAGAACTAAGCTGAATTTGGATACTTCAGGTACTTCTGTGGTGCAAGTCACAGCTACAGATGCCGATGACCCTTCATATGGGAACAGCGCCAGAGTCATTTACAGCATTCTACAAGGGCAGCCCTATTTCTCTGTGGAGCCAGAAACAGGTCAGGAATAATGTATCAGCGTTTGCTAATGTTTTGTGTTTATGTTCTTTACAAGTTTAAATGAAAGATCAAGATAAATTAAGCATGAGCATATACAAAGTGACAGTGACATCCTTGTATATTTGCATTGGATTGTGTGTGTGTGTGTGTGTGTGTGTGTGTTTGTGTGTGTGTTTGGTTTGTGGTTTTGTGGACTCATGAATGTAGGGGTGACTATGCATACCTGCACATATAAGTGTGGAAGCCAGAGTCCATTCAATATCACATGTACTTTTCAATACATTTACATGTGAGTTGTTAGATAATGTCTTAGTGAATTTGAAGCTGAGCAATTTGGCTAGCCTATCCAGCCAGCAAGCTTCAGGAATCCTGTCTGTCACCAGTGCTGGACTGCAGGTGGTGCTGTATGCCTGACTTTTATTTGGGTGTTGGGGATTGAACTTGGGTCTTCAACTTGAAAGTACTTACTGACTCAGCCATCTCCCCAGACCCATCCTTGTGTATTTAAAAACTTAAATTATTGAGCCATCTAACTGAATGTAACTGTTTTGTGCTTGACATAGGAGTTTAGATCATATATTATTATTATTGTATATGGTGTTTCTTGGAAGTAACCAACACACAAACTTTTAAAGATTTATATGGAATCAACTTTATAATTATTAAACAAGGAATTAACTTATCTTTTGATAACACTAAAATTCATATTTAATTAAACATTAATTCACCAGGAATGACAAAATCATTTGTATTTTCATAAAGGAATCATCAGGACTGCTTTGCCAAACATGAACAGAGAGAATAGGGAACAGTACCAGGTGGTCATCCAAGCCAAAGATATGGGTGGACAGATGGGAGGCTTATCTGGAACCACCACAGTGAATATCACGCTGACAGATGTCAATGATAATCCTCCTCGCTTCCCCCAGAGTAAGTGCTCTTTAATGGTCATTTTGTAGAGTAAAAGATTTAAAAGGCTGAAATAAGAAATCACCTATTATCTAAGTAAAGCACATTGAGAATTTACTACCAAACTCTCTGTAATAGATAAGATTAAATTTTTCATGCATATTTCATACTATGTAAGAAACTAAGACTCTCAAACCAACATATATATCACAACACAATAAAAGGCATGTGTAACAATTATTTAAGAATTCTATTTTCAGAAAAGTATGTGGAAAAGTCATAATTTGTGTGAAGAAAGTCATGATTATAATGAGTGTCTTTTTCCCCACTTAGAAGAAACAGTTTGTAAATATTCTACTATAGGCACTTCATTAGAGACCCTTGCAAAACAATGGGAGTTATATTTTTTATCACAATGTGTGGAAATACAGCCATCCTAAAGCACGTATTATCTCTGGTCCACACATAGGTATATTTTAATTAACCCTCCAAATTTCCAAAATTGATTGCAGTTAATAATCATTAGTTTTTGACCATATAATATTGTGTACTACAAGTATTTACTCTCCCTCTAGACTATGAATAGTACATGAGACTGAACATCACTGAGGCCTAGTTACCTCTCAAGACTCAACCTGTTCCTTCTGTCTCACAAGACTGGACAGGACTGTTCCTCTTTGGGACAGAAGTTAGAGTTGTGATACTTCCAGCATAAAAAGCACATCCTAATATCATGTCTGTTCATGATTTCATCAATTCCTGGATGTTAGTGTAAAAGATTTTCACTCATTTAAAATTTCCCTTTGGTTTAAATATCTTAATGGTAAAAAAACATACATTGCCACAGGATTTTTTTTCATATTTATGACTTTATATAAGACCATTACTCAGAACAAATGGTAATCTTTTACTGTATTATTTACTGTCTAAAATATTTTTACTTCTTTCTCTGCTATTAAACTAAATTTTCTTGTTAGTAGCACATGCTTTGGATGAATTTGTTTAAATTATATGTATGGAATGATTATTAAAATAAGAATGTTTTTAGCAACCTGGCTGTAGGGATCCATGTTCACATTTTTGAATAGCCATCTATCTCATTTGTCAGGGAAGTAGAAGGTAAGAGTAATCCTTAATATTGCTTTGGAACAAGATTAAAGACAGAGACACAATTTAAAACAATATGAAATTTAAATTTCAGTGTTCATATGTATTCCTCAACACTTCTCATCTTGAGTCCTCTACCATGAAAATGATTATGCAAATCGAGGAAAATAAGCCATGTCTAATGAGTTCCCTAATACACAGTGAACAAAATCAATACTGCAAAGTATCTTATCAATAATAAATGTCTTTTTGGAAGACTATTATATTTTAAGTTCTTAGGAATATTAAATGAAATCAATTTGGAGTATCAGATTAAATAAACTGATATAATCTTATACAGAAAAATAGTCATTTAAAATAATGTTCAAAGAAAATTTATTTTATTGCCTTCACTTATAATTACCTCATTAAATAGATATGTAATTTGTTTCATTTACTTGAAATATATTATTGCCATCTGTAAGGCTCATTATACAAATTTGACATAGTACAGAGATAATAATTGTCATTATATTAAATAAAACAACATACACTTACTTCTGTGAATAAATTTTTACTAGGCACCATAAATGGGATATTTATTAGCCTCATTATTGAATCATGAGAACTCAGTATTATGATCTCCACTCAGTAAATGAGCAAAGGTTAAAAATACACTAATTCTACACTGTTATAAATGAGAGAGATATGTTGACATCAGTGTCCAACTAAAGGCATACAAAACAATAGTTTTGTTTTGTTTTTGTCTTTTTTATTATTATTGATGCTTTGTGTATTTCATACATCATTTTCCAATTCAGTTCAGGCATATATCCCCTTCCCTTCCCCCCACCCCACCCCACCCTGACCCATCCCAGATCATGCATTCTGCCGTAACTTTTCTGCATCCTTCTCTGTTTTTTTGTTTTGTTTTGTTTTCATTTTTTTAACAATAAGTGATAATCTGTGAGTACAAGCATCCTTCATGTAAAACCAATTTGCGAGCAGTTATGCCCAAACCCACACAGCTCATGGGTCCCACCATCCAGCAGGGGGGGCTTGTATATTCAATCAAGTTGATCAAATGAGTTTCCAGTCTATATTGTTGTAGTTTCACCATTCACCCAAATCGCAGCCCTTACATTCTACTGCGACCCTCTTCCGCAGATTGTTCCCTAGGCTTAGAAAAGGGGCACAGGTGGATGAGAAGCAAACAGTCTACTTTCTCTGGAGCTGTTGTCTTGGTCTCTAGTCAATTCTGGCTGTTTTCTTTCATGGGCTGCCAGCTTGTCCAGGCATAACATTTCGATCCTACTAATGAAGCACATGCAATTAGATATATAGGTATTTAAACAGTATAATATATAGTCTTTCGATCCTACTAATGAAGCAGTTTTTGTCTTTTGGAGGCAGGGTCTCCCTGTAGCCCCAGCTGTCCTGGAACTCACTCTGTAGACCAGGCTGGCCTTGAACTCACAAAGATCCGTCTGCCTCTGCCTCCCAGGTGCTAGGATTAAAGGCATGCGCCACCACGTCTGGCAACACAACAGATTTTTAAGATTTTTCAACTCATCCTGTAACTTACCTAGTTATTTTAAATTACAAATGAACACATAATTTGTGGATTATTATTTGCTCAATTAGCCTTTATATTTCAAATATTTGCAACATATTTGCCTGTTGGGGAACTTGATATATGGAATATTATTTGAGAGTGTATGTCAACTAAAATATGGAAAATGAATTTCTAATATCTAATAACTTCTGATCATATATTCACAATTTAGAGGGCATCCATCTGTGTTTGAAAATTTTCATATCCAACATGTCATTGAAAACTCACACTGACCTATTTATTAATAATAATAACTGTTTTATTATTATTCTTCCACATGTAAAAAACAAGAAAAGGAGAATAGTCTAATAGAAATATAATACAATCCAAAATTATGTACATATAATAATCATACACTTTCTATTAGCAAAATTTAAAAATGTTGGAAACATTTGATTTCATCACATTATTTTCTTTGATACAAGACTAGTTTTATTTGTTTTTTTCTAATACTTTACTTATTATTTTTATTTTATATATATTATGTATTTCCTGTAACTTCACCCATGTCATGCAGTACCCACAGAGGTCAAAAGACAGCATTTGACTTCCTGGAATTAGAGTTATGGACAGTTGTTAGCTGCTATGTAGGAGCTGGGAATTAAACTCAGGACCTCTGCAAGGCAAGTCAGAGCAGCTCTTAACTGCTAAACCCCAATATAACTTTTAACGTACTGAATCATAAAAAATTTACCCAGATGCAGAAAGTTGTTTTCCCTCTAACTCTCATGTGGATTATACTCCAATTTTATTAAATCTCATTTTACACTTACTACATTTTCAGACCATGAATATTTGGAAAGTTAATGGCTTGTATAGTGGTTTCCATACTGAATGGCTGAGAAACAACTCTGCATGAATCATGGTGATCTAATTCACTTAGTAGCTTTCTACTCTGGTCAATTAAACTGACCTTTGTATTTTTCATGGTCATCACCAACACTAAGTGATGATACATTACATTCTTCATGGAGTGATGATGTAAGACTAAATAATTTAATGTCTATGAAGCATTGTCTCATTTGAGTTGGTATACTCATGCATTCAATAAGGTTTATTTGTGCAAGTGGTGCTCTGTTACTATCATTAAATTATGAAAGGAAGGTCAGAACTTAAACTGTCCTTCATGTTAACTAATCCAAGTTCAGTATTGAACAATGAAATGCATAAAAATCTGTCATTGATAGAAGATAGGAAAAAGTGCAAGCTCAGATACCATGTCTCCTTTCATTTATTTTAATCTTAAGGTTTAAAACAATGGATCTCTGTTAAAGATAATTTTGGCTGCCTATGTTAACTGATAGGAACTACTAGCACTCAGCAGCCATAGCTAGAGATGCTGGTAGACATCTTTACAACTCAAATGAAAAAGAATTATCTGCATGAATAGCCAAAACTCTCAAGATTGAGAATTGTAGATATGCTCTTTGATATTTCAAATGTAATCATGAGTTCATTTATATAAAAGTATTTCTCTGATGATCACTGAATAATCTCGGAAAGTTTAAATGCATCAAGTTCAGCTCCTTGGCTTCTCTGGACCTTAATTTCACCATAAATATTAGTTATCTATCTCTCATAGCATTACAATTAAAATTTAAAATCATTAAATGTTGTCAGTAGTCCTTGAAATACAAAATAGGTTCTTCATGAATGAAGGTTTCTTCTCTTTCATTATTCCTTTTGAAAGATTATGTCATGTCTCATGCTCCTAATTTCTGTGTTTTAAGTCTGATTTCAATCTGTCATTCATTTATGGCCAAATGCCGATTCAATGAAAACACAACAAACATGGAGAAAGCCCCAGAACTAGGAGGGTAGCAATAAAAATGCCCTTGCCTTGAACATACCAAGGAACATAACCATTAATAAGGGGTGTAAAGAAAATCCCCCCCCTACATGTTCCCAAATGCTCAATGTTTCTTGACTTAATCTGTGTTTCATTTTCCTAATATTAGCAAAATTTTATATACGATAACTAATCTATTTTACATGCCCATGTGAATATTTTAGGCCATTTAATCTCATTTCCATTATTCTTATTCTTTTTTTTTTAATTTATTTTGTTTATTTATTTTCTCTGTGTATGAATGTACTGTCTGCATGTGGGTTTGTGCACCCGTGTCGTGCAATGTCAGGGAGGTCAGAATAGGGTGTCGGATTCCCCTGGAACTGGAATTCTCCTGGAATTGGAGTTACAGACGGTTCTCAGCCCCATGTGCCAGGGATTGAACCCGGGTCCTCTGCAAGAGCAGTTAACTGCTCTTAACTGCTAGGCAATCTCTCCAGCCCTTTTTAAAAATATTTTCCATTATTCTTATTCTAAAATCATAAGGGGAAAGAGATTTTTGCTTAGATTCTGGGAGACTGCTCATTGTGGAGACTGAAGTAACCAACTGAGACAACGGAAACATTCCTAAATGGCCTCTTACATAAAATATATATCTTTGTGAAAATGTTACAATATTGATTTTCATTTGGTCCAGGCAGTAGGTAGGATATCAAATTCATGGAGGCCAGGCTGATGTCAGCATACTTTCGTTAATGCCACACAGATTGTTTGATAATCCTCACTAATTCATTATGGTTTTGGAGTTGGGGACTGACAGCAGACAGGAAAGTGGCCACTAACTTCCTGACCCTAGTTAGTGTCTAGAATCTGTATATAGTTTTTGAAGGGACAAGTTGTGTCAGGACAGAACTAGAGGGCAGAGATTGAAATGAAATGTACCAGTATTCATACAATGGTCTTCAAGTTTTCCACATAATTCAACAAGACCAGGAGTCTCTATTTATAAGTTTATAGACACAAGAGATGAACAGATCAGATGAATCTCACATTCTGTTTAATTATGGTTGTAGGATCCTAGTAACCCCAACCTTCATAGAAACAGGTTGTGGTTTACAAAGAAGTAAATCCCAGGCATTTTAGCAAGCATTTTGCTAGATTAATGAGGGGCCAATTGTATAAAAATTATGTATTATCAGCTTAACCCACGGTTTACAGGGAGCAAGGCAGAACTGTGAACTACACTTACTTCGTCATACAGAGAAGTTTTTTTGTGATTTTATATATATATATATATATATATATATATATATATATAATCAAGATCAACTTTATCACAGGTGGATGATTATTATTTGAACTGCCATATATGTGATACTGCATTCCCCAAGAAATAACTGAGATTAGTAATAATAGCATTTATTCACCAAAATGTCATTGATGTTGGTTCTGAATTATGTTGCAAAATATTTCACTAAAGAAAGGTTTTTGTTTGTTTGTTTGGTTAGCTACCTTATAGGTAAGAAAATGATCTTTTGGGGAAGTCCAAATAAACTTAATAAGCCTCTTAATTTTTTAATGATTCAATACCATTTCTTTAATTTCTCTTTGAATTATCTCTAAACATTATATACAGCAGTTAAACATTCAACAGCAATAGTAATTGATAACAGAATCACTCTGAGAACTAAAACATTTTATAACCATGCTTGTTTGTATGCTTTATTGAATTATATTTACTCACTACTGACTTTAGCCTATTAGTTTATAATTATGCTTAATATTTATATTAAACCTATTATGTTGGAGGCTTCTATTGCCAAATCATTTAAGGGAGTCAGCACAATTCCTCAGTTGAGAATGCTTACCCAGGTGATTCTAATTTGTAGCATGTTGATATTATCACTAACCATCACATCACCTTTAAATAAATCTACCACACCAAGACTCATTTATGGATTATAAATTCAGTTTCATAAAAAAGCACCCTGAATTTTTTAAATGTCTATTCATGTTGACAGAAATATGGAGATTAATGCTATTGTTGTTTGGGCTCTTGTGGTATGGGCCAAACATTCCAAAGACATCCCTGGGCTCTCTATCCTTCTTGGGATGGCAAATAAACAAGTGTGCATTAGACAAGGTCTTTCAAGGAATTTTTATATAATGTACATAGGGATTTAAGGCACGTACACACAGTGAGCTGTGAGACTTCCATAATCCCTCCCTGGTACAAAAGAGATTTGATTTAATAAGTGCTGATTTTCACTTTGTAAATAGAGTCAACCTCTCCTCTGCTGGGGATCCCAAGGTAATGTAGGCCCCAGGCTGATCTGCATATTTTAAAGTTATCAAGCAGTTTTCAACTAGAGCAACTGTCAGGTATGTCCCAAGGAAGATAATTCAACCTGAGAAAGAAGAAAATGAAATGAAAATGTCTCTTTTCTTTTTTTTTATTACATGGGAAATATAAATATTCTAAAAGTATTTTTCTGTAGTTGTATTTGTTATATTCGGTGTGATTTTTAACTGTCATCACTAAAATACACTCAAATATTTGTCTGCTTTTTTTTGTCACTGTGAATGGACCAGTGGTTTGGGAATTACAAAGAAATGGTTCTAATGAAGCATTTGTTGGATTTACTAAGCATTGGGATAAGTTTTGCTATATGCCAAGATCTATGTTAGGGAAGGTTTATAAATCATAGTAAGCTTTTCTAGTATTTATTTATTTTATGTGTATATGTGTTTACCTGCATGTATGTAAGAAAGGCACTTAAGTACAATGCCTGCTGAGACCAGAAGACAATGTCTAATTGTAGTTAAGGATGTTTGTTAGCTGTGAGGATGCTGAGAACCTAACCTCAGTCCTCTGCAAGAGCAACTACTGCTTGTAACCCCAGACTGAGCTATCACTTCAGACCAAATCAAATTAATCTGAAATTATGAAATAAGATATAGGATGCCCACATAATCGACTTAAATTTTGGTAGGATTTACAGATACAATCTCTTTTTCCTTCTCTCAAATTTACTTTGCTATTTTATATTTGTTTCTCACATTCATTTCTCTCCGTATTTTTCTTACTACCTTTTTACACATATGTATTATACAATGCATAAATTTAAGTACATACACCTATGTGCATATTTATTTAAATGTGGATAAATAGAAGAAGCTCAGTGGTATCACTGTTGAATAATCCCTAAAATACAAGATGGGAAATTATTTTATATAAAAAGGCATTGGGTAAGAGAATATTATTTTAAATTTCTATGATTAACCCAAATATTCAGGCAGAAAAATCATGGACCTTAAGGCATTTTTTCAATGTTGTTGTTGTTAGGAAATATAGACTAAATAAAGGTGGTATTAATTGTAAGGTGTGTAACTTGACCTAGATGGACCTCAGAATTCAACCAAAACAGCAACAGTGTCTGAAGTAATGCAGAAGGGAGGAGGGAACTGAGATCACAGTGTATCTAAGTATGTGATTCACAGGTGTGAGCAACCAGGTCAAGATAAGATTTGAGGGATAAAAGGCAAAGGTAGCAATAAAAAAGAGACTTTGAAGCTTTCTTGAAGCTTTCTACCAGGAAAGCTTGTTTACACAGAGGGAACAGAGGAAGGTGGGAAGCAGAGAGAGGCTCCAAGTTGAAGTTTTATGCATCACAAAACTGCAGAGGTAGTAGATGGTAAATATTTAATAGCTTGTGGCATATGTGAATGTGAGGTGGATAAGTGAAGTTTAAATGAACAGGTATGTGGGATGTTGGCTAAACTGCACAGAGTGAAGAACCTTTGGAAATAGCCCATTTTCCATGTGTGATAAAAGAATGTAATTGTTTTAGAGAAATCATATGGCAAGTACACAAAACCTCCCTGTATTATTTCAGTTAGACCAATGAAACTTGCTTAAGACTAACTTACTTTGCATTGATTACCTGTCATAATGGGAATCCTGGGCCTTTGTTTTGTGCTGGCCCCTAGAATCAACTTGGACAGTACTCCTGTTACAGGCATATGGATAAGTGTTTGTGTGCAATTATGGTTAGGCCATTGTTGAAGAAGAGTATTTAACACATTTAGAATTTCAGGTGAGACACATTGTAAAGAGACTTCATAATAAGTTCATTAAGAACATCTATTTATGGACGGGTAGTTTCAGGTTTATCTTAACCTCCCCAATCCTATATATTTTCAGGTCCCTACACATTACAGATCTGTGAATTGATGCCAATATACTGGCAGAAAAATTTCAAAGAAAT
Source organism: Rhizomys pruinosus (assembly GCA_009823505.1). Lineage (NCBI taxonomy): Eukaryota > Metazoa > Chordata > Mammalia > Rodentia > Spalacidae > Rhizomys > Rhizomys pruinosus. Next base: position 3,653,841 of record VZQC01007142.1, on the reverse strand, counting down.
GTTGTCAAGATAGATTTTATAGACTCAGGAGATCAATGTCAGCTCATGTAAAGCTTTGTCATGTTGCTTTCCTCAAGGGCATAAACAGGAAACTAAAATATCCAACATGGGTTTGGGTTTTTTTGCTCTAATTTAACTTAAATGCCCCACACTAAGTTGGTGATCATGTCTTGGTGCTCACAGATTTAGTTTGCATCTTTCCTCTGGTGAGCTTCTTCAATTGCGAATCCTTAGCAGTTTGTCAGTCTCCAGTGTGACTTTGAATTCTCCTTTGCTTTCTCCTAAACGCCCATTTAGCACTGCATAATTTCCTTAACTACTCTGCAGTTGCCTCCAAGGAGCTTTATCTTGTTTTTAATTTCTTCCTGTTAAGCTCATTAAAAAACATCTTTTAAGCATTATACAATGGAATGGTTTATAAACATGCATAATTGTGTCATTTTTCTTAACGCAAGTATTGTTTGAGATTATTATGCAGCACAGAGATGTTACAATAAGATTACATCCAAAGCAAATAAAAAATTAAAGTAATGTTAAATTATTTTGTTGAATCATAAATGTGGAGTGTTTTTGAAAAATCTCCACTCTGGAAAAAAAAAAGAGTTTTTATGTAAATGTGAATAGAAACAAGGGGAGATAACAAAGGATAAAGAAAAATTATCTCTATGAACCTCATTTTTTTCATCAACAGGACAAAATAGCAGCTATTTGTTGCTAAGCTCAAAACCTGAAGAAAATAGATTTGCCCTTCCAGCTCTCTAGGTTGATTTCTGGCATTTCTCCAGTTGTTTGGAATGAAGTCCCCTCTGCTGATTTGCCAATGCCTTTCCAAAGTCTCTTACATAAACTGAACTGTCAACTATTTCCAATATTTTACACATATTTGCAATATTTTTAACACTGTATTACAAAACTCAATTACTTACCCTCATAGTACAGTAATGACGAGGGGTATCAATCCCAAGCAATGAAAACCCAGAAATACATCAAATTTGTTTGACATCCGTGATAATGAATGACAATTCAGGTGCTGCTGAGGTTGCCAGTAATGGCCTCGAAGTCCTCTTATTTAAGTAACCAGACTTCTTTTCAATATTATCTCCAGATTTTTATTTGCTCAATACATGCCTCATCACATTCAAACCTAGGTGCTTAAGTAGATAACCTAAGCCAGAATCTACTTATCAAGAAGAAATATTTATCTGCCCTAAACATTAAGAAATAAGATGATTCAATCTGACACCTGGGAATGAATTTCAAACAACTATAAATTGGAAATGATAGGAAAGCTTGCTGCATAATTAAAGCTCCATCAGCTGTAAGATAAAAAATAAATAGCATGCAAATAGATGTCTTTAAAGAGAAATGGTAGCAGGTGGATGACAGGCCTCACTCCTTTCTTTGGCAGTGTGTACATAAGGATCTTTGCCTCTCTGCAATTCTCTGTTGTAGGATGTACTTTGCAAACAGCCTTCGAGGGGAAAAGGCTGCCTCTGATTTGAAAGCAACTTCAGTTTACATGAAAAACTCGTATATTTTCAGTCAACAAATGAGGCTAGGAAATAAATAGTGAAGAGAAAATCAATCAGTGTTTTATGTACTTAAAACAAAAATGAACTTTTAAAATTTGAAATAGACCAAATAACTTTTATAATAAAAATTGTTCTGGGCAAAAGGAAAGCATTATAAAGGAATCATTATAAAATTATGGTTATCTTATACTAAATTTAAGCAAAGGTTTCAAATATGCTAACTATTAAAGTAGTTATAAATACAAATAAAAATAAAAGCAATTATGATGAATGCATGCCAACATAATCTTATAGAACCATCTGGATTTGTCAGGACTAAATTTATACTATTTTGATTAATGAACTTAATTGCCATTTTTTTTTCAAAAAAATACAGAAGACTTTGAAACAATTTCATTAAAATATTTGAGGAAAATGAATATAATAGCACATTCATGTACATCAATATTTTCTAAAAAGTTACTATACAAGGGAACAGATAATAAATATAATTATATCAATATATCATAAAACACAGGTTCATATGGTAAAACAATAAAGCATGTTTGTTTTCCTATTTAAATTTCAGAAGGTACTAAAATCATCATGAATAATAGTAAATCAAAAATAAAGTAAATGTTGTAGTAGCTACTGTTCCTGCTCTAATCAAGAAATCAAATTAACTGCTAAATAATTTCCAATACTTGAATGGAGATATAATGACAACTGCAAAGCAAACAGACTCTTAGATTAACAGCATGTGCATATCAGGCAATCGACAAAAGACCAAGCCAAAAATAAAGTAAAAGTAGAGCAGGTTCCCACTGACAATATACAGTGAAATCTGTGACAGTAAAATTAATAGAACAAAGATTTTCTCTCTTCTCTCTCTCTCTCTCTCTCTCTCTCTCTCTCTCTCTCTCTCTCCCTCCCTCCCTCCCTCCCTCCCTCCATCTTTCCCCATTTTTTTTCTTACCACCTAATAACATATGGAAACCCTGTGTGGTGCAGGGACATGTGTGTGTACATGTGTATCTATGGTCTTCTATAGGCAACAGGAGATGGTGGGGTGACCTGGTGAGTGTCCAGATCTCCATATTTTTCCTGTGGCACACATACTCTCCCTGAACTTGGAGATTGGACTTTGGCCAACAAGTTTCAAAGACACTTCTATCTCTGTCCCTCAACCCTCCTAGGTTATACATCTGCACAATGCTGTGTTCAATTTTTATGTCTGTAACAGGATGTAACCTCAAGTCCTTATGCTTGAGCCCCAAATGGTCTTCACCACTGAGCCATCTTTCCAGATACTGCTAAAATTCCTTCTGAGATGTGGTGTAAAGATGTCCTCCCCTTCTTCCTTGGTCCCAACAACAAATCCAAGGTACAACTTAGTCAAACTGCAGTTTGAGAAATCAGTGAGTTTGAGGACTTACTTATAGAAGCATGTGTGAAAGTTTACTTCAGAAGTGTGGGTGCTCCTCTTCTAGGGCCTCAATGGAATGTCTTCAAGTATGGATCATGGCTTCGTCATAGGAGCTCAAAATGGTGGGAGCACCTCCCCTAGGCTGTCCCAACCTATATACCTTTAGCCCCTCTCTGAGGTCATGTGTATCTAGGGCTGAGTGGATGGTTAGGGCCTGTGGCTAGACTTTCAGGGGAGGGTCCACTTTACTCTCCCTGGCCTTCCTTTCTTGACCAGTGTGGACTATTCATGAGCTCACCTGTGAAGATCCTAGGAAAGAGAACACAATGAAGCCTGGGGCAATGGCCTCTGTCTGAGGACAGCCCTATGCAACACCAGCCCACATGAAGAAAACAATTCATTTAACTAAGTAAAATAGCATTTGTTTCCTTTCCATTGTTTAATCACTTGTAGTTCAAATCCTCACTAAATATATATATATATATATTTAACTGTTATTCTTTTTAGTTCATCTAGGGTTAAGGCATTTTTCTCTGAAGCACAGATTCCTGTTATTGGTTGAAATATTTTAGTATGTCTTGTGTGCAGCTGCTACCTTTATTCTTGGGCACCACTGAGGCGTTTGCTTACTCCAGCAGGTGCACAGATGCAGTTCTAGCACCTTCAGTGTAACTCTCCTGATATGCACTAACTTCTATAGGTAGGCAAACCTACCTTCACACACAATATCTCTGTTCTTTGTAGGCGTGGTGTGACACTGCATCTCATGACTTGTTTAACACTTTGGAATACATTCTTCACTAGATTACTTAAAAGTGTCAATTGGCTGAATATGAAACATTCTTTACTGGAGAATCATTTAATTAATATGCTGTATAGAGTAAACAATAAAGGACTAAATTTTATCAACTCTGCATGATATTAGAAATAGTTTTCTAAGTTGCTGTTGAAAACGTCCATTGACATTTTTGTCTATTATTCCATTTTGGAATATTCTAAATTATAGCTTATTTTTATTTATCTTTTTATCTTAACTCATCCATTATTAGAAAATTTCAATGATTTTTTTTATGTCATTCTTAATTTTGGCCTCTATGAATTGTGTCAGTCTTCTACTGATACTTGTGGAATTATCCTCTACTTTTTTTAAACAAGCTTCTCTTATAGTTTAAGTTTCAAAAAAAAAGTGCTGTGCTACATAAAACATATAATTTTATAGTTTTTGGAAACTTTCTTTTTCCATTTTTGCACATGCCATGTGAGTACTGGGAATTGAACCCGGGTTCTCTGCAAGAGCCGTCGGATCTCTCAACCTCTGAGCCATCTCTCCAGCCCCCAGATGGCACTTTATGTGCACACAGGGATCAGACAGACTTGGTTCTGTTAGGTCTGGGCTTCCCAGAATACCAAGGGACACAGACGCCCACTTCCTCCATAGGCTGTCAATCTTCTGACCACTTCCTGTATACCTGAGGCCCCGCCCCCTGGCTCTAAGTGGGTGGGCCCCAGGCACCATCTCTCTCTCTCTCTCTCTCTCTCTCTGTCTCTCTCTCTCTCTCTCTCTGCCTGCCATGCTGCCTGGTTCCACCGAGTATCTGTAAGTAGTCTTTGCAGGCGGCCCTTACTGGCAATTCCACAGGGAAGTAAATCTTGTTCCTGGCATGACTTAAGCCTCATGTGCCTTTTTATCTGGGGGCGGGGCTGGGGATACCTGGCCTTTTTTATAACCTAACAGATTCCTTTTTAATACACATCTGGGAAAATAATAAGAAACATTGTCACCTCCCTGTGCCAGGTTTGCCTTCAACCAGATTTCTGCACAGCAATTGCTTTTGCGTTGGGTCTGTTGGGCTTGATGTTTGTCAATTTAGTAGTTTCCACATGATGGCTTTAGTTTGAATTTTCCTGGATCAGGTTCAGCATATTAGTCTCTTGTCTTTCTGGCTTACTTCACTATAAATTTCATGCTTAACCTGATGTTTATACTAAGTTGTCTGTATTTCTGTCATTGTTTTTCTTTAGACATGTTTGTTAATATATCTTTCAAATCTATATTCTTTTAGTTTGCAAATATTTTACTTTCTCTGTGTCATCTTTCATTTCTAGAAATTTTTGAGTGTAGGATTATTTATCTTTTTTTTAGAGTTTTTAACTGTCTCATTCCACAAGTGAAAATCAATAAAATATTGACCCATGTTTATCTGTAAAGTATTGTAAATGCTTTGGAGGCGTTGTATGGTGTGTGTGTGTGTATGTTGATAAATTTTGTGAAGCGAATTATTAGTATAACCAAACTACATAGATTCAGTAATTTTTGCTTAAATTGTGCATATATATATATATATATATATATATGTGTGTGTGTGTGTGTGTGTAACTAAACATCTCCCTATGTACTTACATATGTATATGTTTCTGTGTGTATATATATATATTATATATATATATATATATATAATATATAGATGGATATGTAAAGAGAGATGTAAGAAAATATATTAAAGGTGTGTATATGGGATGTTGTTCTACAGATTAAAATACTTGGGTTCATCATTTCCAGTATATCTGGCTTTAAGTGTTAGGCATTTCCAGTTAAAATTTCATAGAGCTCCATTACAGTGCTCCAGGCCTATTGATACCACTTACTTTTGTAAAAAGCACTTACTGAGAGAGATACAAGAAACCATCAAGAAAGCTTCTCCCAGCTAGTAGAGTGCATTGTTTTCTTGTCATTTTACAGCTTCTTTGTGAGGTAATTTTAGACTGCTTTCAAACCTTACACCCAATCCCTTGTGGATGTGACCTATTCATTCCTCTTCCCTCATGGTTAAAGCTGTCTATGTCTGTAATAATATACTCAGGTTATCTGAAAACATACTGTGAAGCTGAAATAAACCTGGGTGGCTTGTGTTAGACTTCTCTTTACAGCTCATGGAAAGCCATTTGTCCTTTTATTTAAAATCTTTTTGATGTTTTCAGACACAGTCTTATTCTGCAGCCTAGGCTGGCTGGGGACTCACAGCAGCCTTCCTACCTCAGGCTCCCAAACTCTGCAATTACACTTATAAGCCCAAACACCTAACTATTCCTATTTTATTATGAAGTGTTTCCTTCTTGAGCAATCGCCCTGTAGGTTTCCTGAGCTTAGTCTACATCCTGATTCCTTCAAGAGACTATCACAATAAAGATCATTTTATATTAGAACAGCAAATATCATGGCAAAATAAGACCCAATTGTCCACTTCTTGTGGTTCCCATTTGCCTGAGATTGGAGGAATGCTTTCTTATGTACATATCTGTATTGCTCAAAGACATGAATTGTCATTATGGTTAACTTATTGAATGAAAACACAGACATCATGGGCATAGACATATTCTTGATTTGCTTCAGAATGAAGTAGAATTTGTCAGAATTTAGTGCTTCCTCCATCTCTGATACTGTTAAGGGAATCTTTATATTTCTCACATGGACAGTTATTTATGTTGTCACCAGTAGAAATAATATTCTTATACATCATGACTGATTTCATGGAATTATGGAATGTTTTGTTCTGTAGCTAAAGAAAAAGTAAGTTATTAAATGGAAGCTGGGCATGGTGGTGCACGCCTTTAATCCTAGCACTTGGGAGGCAGAGGCATGCGGATCTTTGTGAGTTCAAGGCCAGCCTGGTCTACAGAGTGAGTTCCAGGCCAGCTGGGGCTACAGGGAGACCCTGTCTTGAAAAGACCAAAAATTAAAAAAATAATTAAATAAATAAATAAATAAATAAGGAACATGGAAAAATATTCACCACAAACAATGAACTTTGTTGTATTTGCATATATGCACATATATCTCTATCTGCACTCAAACCTATCTATGCAAATGAAAACCTAGTTACTTTTCCAAGCCACAATCCCTGCTATTATTGGTGCTACACAGACCAAGATCCTTGAAGTTCCATGTTTCAATGTTCTTTTTAATAAATAAATTGCAAATATTATTTGGCCAACATCTAATGTGGAGTATAAGTTATACAATATTATTTTTTGGACAGTTTTCAATATTCTCTGAAGAAATCTATTTTTCTTTATGAATATATATTATCATTTATAGATCATTTCTTTGTTGTTCACAGACACTATTCATCTTCGGGTTCTTGAATCCTCCCCAGTTGGCACAGCTGTTGGAAGTGTAAAAGCAACTGATGCTGACACAGGGAAAAATGCTGAAGTAGAATACCGAATTATTGATGGAGATGGGACAGATATGTTTGACATTATAACTGAGAAGAACACCCAGGAAGGCATCATAACCGTAAAAAAGGTGCACAACTTCAGCATAAATAAGCATATGTGTGTTTGGAGAGTACATATTTTAGTGTTATTTGCTCTTATGTTATCCAGTAAAAGAAACATAACTGTTGTGTTTGGTTGTGATTTATATTACTTATAAGAAGAATCTGATGCCTGTGAGTTCCTACGACATTCTGGCATTATGCTTCTGTTAGCTAAAACATGAAATCTGAGATTTAAACAAAGAAAGGACAACTTATTATATGTTTAATTATATTCATAGGCTGTGTTAATAAAAGCCCACTAGAAAGTAATATCATCTTAAGGAATAATAAGAATTGATCATGGTTGTATATCATCACAGTTGGAGGCATAAAAATAGCCTGCTATCCAGATGTATGAACCAATAATTAGTGTTTCTTATAAAAAGAGAGAGAATGGGTTGGAACATAATTTAATTGTTCACATTTTCCCTTCTGCTACATAAATTAAACTTTTCTGCTAACATATGTTCAGTGAAAGAATTTAAAAATAACCAGGTTTTATTGTGGTGGTTCCATCATTATAATAAAAAATGAGGCACATGTATATTTAGATCTAAACGAAATATCATGTAAAAAAATAAATGAAATATTATGTAAAAAATAACAGGGTAAAAAATAAAATTGTCCTAAGATGCTCTTGAACACAGGACACACAACCTTTACTAACTTAGAGTAACCAATAAAAGTAATGGACACCTTTTTCTTTATTATCTCACATAACCAGGAAGTAACAGTAAGGCAAATACAATTTTCTGGCTTTTCAGGATGAAAAAAGAAAACAAACAAACAATTGAGCAAACCAAGACAAAGATGTTAATAAGTATTGTGCAGGGAATGTGAGCTCAGGGTTGGATTTTAAATCCATGGCAATTAAATTATCTTAATATTAAAGTCTTTTAGTTTCATAATACATATCTACATAGGACATTGCTATAATTTATTTCCTCATTGCATATGATTTTCCTCATCTTGAATGTTTCCTATGCCTACTGAGAGTTTTATTAGTCTTCAAAATCTAATATTTTATATGGCACTAAGATCCCATTATAGTAATGTCAATATTATGACAATATTTTTTTAAGTAACTCATTTTTTTCAAAATTCCCAAATATTAGATTTAAAAATTGATCCATAGACAGTGGGTCATCATGGTCATATGTACATAGAAGTACATATCAAACTAGCAAAATTTGGTTTCGAATAACTCTCCTTTGATAGAGTATTCAAAATATTTATGTGAATTTTTATAATTACTAAAGTATTGTTTTCCAATGTTCCAAGTATTGTATATGAGATACCTAAAAATAAATTATAAATACCCGACAAATATATTTCATTTTAAGTGCATTTTACTAACTAATGAACAAGAGGATAAAACTCTCCCAGCATTTCAAAGTCTCACTGCTACTTCGAGAGTGCAGACAATCAGAATCCCCCACTCCTAATTTTAGGATGTTTGTCTTTTTTTTAGCCACTTGACTATGAGAGCCGAAGACTTTACACCCTGAAGGTAGAAGCAGAAAACACCCATGTAGACCCACGTTTTTATTACCTAGGACCATTCAAAGACACTACAATTGTGAAAATCTCCATTGAAGATGTAGATGAGCCTCCTGTTTTCAGCAGATCCTCCTACCTCTTTGAAGTTCATGAAGATATTGAAGTGGGCACAATCATTGGTACGGTAATGGCAAGAGACCCGGATTCTACTTCCAGTCCCATTAGGTAATTATGTCCTTGTTTAAGATGATAAGAAACAAAGTTGAAATGTGTGTATGGTTCAGTAAATTCTGGTTTAGGTATTAGGAGCCTGCTCAGTATGCTTTAGAGCTATGAGAGCTAGCCTTCAGGGAGAAGGCTTCAGCATCCGTTCCAGCTCCATTGCTCTACATCCTGTAACCTCCTGTCATAAGCAATAGGGTCTTAACTTCAAGTTTTGGGTGGTAATCGAAGGCCCTGGCAATAGGCTGTGTTTTGTTAAGAGCAGAGAGTATTTTGTTAAGAACTTTTATGTATGTTTTCCTCAAGGATGGGCTTATAATTTTCTTTTTGTTGTTGTTTTGTCTTTACCTAGTTTGGGTATTAGAATGATATTGGCTTCATACGCATTTGGGAGTGGTCCCTCTGTTTCTCATTTTCAATAATTTAAGAAGTATTAGTTATAATCTTCTTTAAATGTGTGCTAGATTTCTGTTTTCAATCTATCTGGACCTAGGCTATTTTAGTTGGGAGGTTTTGTAAAGCTGTTACAATTTCCTTATTTGTTATATGTTTGTTTAACTTGTTGTTCTCTTCTTGGTTTGACTTTGGCGGTTTCCATGAATTTGGAAATTCATCCATGTCTTTTACATTTTCAAATTTATAAAAGAGTATAGCCTTTTTTTTTTTTTGGTCTTTTTTTGAGACAAGGTCTCCCTGTAGCACCAGCTGGCCTGGAACTCGCTCTGTAGACCAGGCTGTACTTGAACTCGAAGAGATCTGCCTGCCTCTGCCTCCTGAGTGCTGGGATTAAAGACACGCAACACCACGCCTGGCAAGAGTGCAGCTTTTTAAAAGTTTCCTTTTATAATATTCTGGATTTTGTTTTTGTTTCTATTTTTATGTTTACCATTTCATCTCTGATTAGTTAATTTGGAATTTCTCTTTCCTTCTTTTGCTTGAATGGGCTAAAGCCTTGTTTTATTTTTTTATTTTTTTATTTTTTATTTTATTTTTTGGTCTGTTTGAGACAGGGTCTCCCTGTAGCCCAAGCTGTCCTGGAACTCACTCTGTAGACCAGGCTGGCCTTGAACTCACAAAGATCCGCCTGCCTCTGCCTCCCCAGTGCTAGGATTAAAGGCGTGTGCCACCACACCCGGCTGGGCTAAGGGTTTGTATAGCTTATCTAACTTTTCCAAAATACCAACTCTTAGATTCATTGATTTTTTTTTTTATTGCTTCTTTGTTTCTATATCATCAATTTCTTCCCTGATTTTTATAATTTCTTCTCACCGACTAGGTTTTGTTTTGTTTTATTCTTGGTTTTAAAGTGTCTTGAGATGTACGTTTAAGTCACTTGTATGTGCTCTTTCTGATTTTTTTTTAATGTAGGCACATAGAACTATAAACTTCTCACTCCCAGGACTGTTTTTAAATTGTCCCAGAGGTTTCGTAGTGTTGTGTTATAATTGTCATTTACTTACAGGAATAATTATCTTTCTTTTTGAATTTCTGATTTGACACATTCACCATTTGGTAGTGTGCTGTTTAAGGTCCGTAAGTTAGGATGTTTGTCTTTTTTTAGCCACTTGACTATGAAAGCCAAAGACATTATACCCTGAAGCTAGAAGCAGAAAAGAATTTAGACCCACATTTTTATTACCTAGGACCATTCAAAGACATTACTACAGCTTCTTTTGGTGTTGATTATAAGTTTTATTGCATTGGGGTCTGATAGAATTCATGAACTCTTAAAAAAAATTTGTATTTTGTTGAGGTTGTTTTGTGGACAAAAATATGTTCAAATTTATGGGTTTGCTGAGTAGAAAGTGTGTTCAGTGGTGCTTGATTGGAATATTCTGTGGATATCCATGAGGTGCCAATTACCTAGTTGTAAGGCAAACTGGGGAACATCAATGTGATCTGAAAACAACTGTGCTCTTATATTGTGAATCCCTTAACATGTTCTAGAACTAAGCTACCATTTATTTTTAGAGTTAGGAAGCTTTGGTATATGGATGAAGGATATGTTATATTACCTTACAGTAATATAAGATCAAAGGAATGCAGAAAAAGCTGGTTTGTCATGAAATTGTGTCTAAGGACAGTGTTTATTTTGTGGGAGTTCTTAGTACTTCTTATACAGAGATGCTTGAGCTTTTGTCCAAGCATTTTCTAAAATATTATAAAGTATCAGGCTGGTGTAACTTAGCCTTTCTGGGTGCTTAATGACCATACGTAATGCCCATACCAATTTGGCCGAGGGTCCTCAGGGATAACTTTTTTCCTTGCCCTTGGAGGTCAACTAATTCCCAGGGGACTATGCATGGGGGTATCTCTTGAAATTTCCTGCAAATGTGAGTCACTAGTCTTCCTAGCAGGGAGGTCTTAGAGAACCACTAATGGGACTTCAGCCAGTGACCAGTCTATAAAGAGGAAAGTCTGCTCATGCTTCAAAAAGGAAAGCAAGACCTGACTTTGTCCTAAAGTGGATGGAACTGGTGATTGAAAAGCCAAAAGGATCCAGGGGCTCCCTCTCCCCCCAAAAACATTAGTGACCCTTGAGGACCAGGTCCTCAACCGACCTTGCGAAAACAAAAACCTTGGTTAATCTGGGCTAACTGTGTGGCCTTAAACATCCAAAAGAAAATTATAACAATAAATAAATAAATAAATAAATAATAAAGCCTGAGAAATTATACTTATACTTCTGGTATAATTCTTTAGATCTTAGTAAAATGACTAAAAGTATATATATTTTTTATATAATATAAATTATATAATATATAATATATATTATATAATAATATATTTAAATAAATTTATATTTTATATAAGTTTTATAATATATAATATATACATATAATATATATTATATATATATCACTTGAATTGGAGGATTATTTTTCCCAAAAGATGTCATGTTTTCCTTAAGGAAGTGCTTCAAGGTTCCTTCTTGGCAATCCCAAACAACCATCAATCCTGCACTTTTGCTCCACATTGGGGTCTTTCCCTCCCATGGTCCCCCAAATGAAGTCCAATAAGTATGCATCCTATCTTGATTCCCCTACACTAGCCTTCATATTACACCCCAGGTCGTCCAGCAATGGCAGTCTATATTCTGATGAGGCTGACATCCCCTTAGCTGTTTAGTCCACAAGCTGGGTATCTCAGTAGTCCCCATCTGGCATTGAAGTTTGGAGGATTCTTGGAGAGACATGATTCCTCAGTCCATATTGGAAGGTTAAAAAGCTGTATCTCATGTCTTTGAGGAGTGCCCAAAGAGGTGGAAGCCACAGAGTAGATTCACTTGTCAGTAAGAATTGAAGACAGGCCAAACAACAGTACTCTCTGTTTTTTTCTTTTTGTCTTTTTACTAAGATCTCAAGTTCTATGTCTGCAGTACAGTTTCTCTAGTCTTATGATTATTTGTATCTGGTTGTACCTTCCTTTTGGATGCTTAAGGCCACACAGTTAGCCCAGATTAACCAAGGCTTTTGTTTTCTCAAGGTCAGTTAAGGATCTGGTCCTCAGGGGCCTCTTGGGGGTTTTGAGGGTGGGGGGGAGCGGTTTGCTTCTTTCAGTGTTTTATTTACCAGTTCCGTCCACTCAAGGACAAAATCGGGTCTTGCTACACCAGGCTTCTTTTTCTGAAGCATGAGCAGACTTTCCTCTTTATAGACTGGACACTGGCTGAAGTCCCATTAGTGGCTCTCCAAGACCTCCCTGAACAGGAAGACTGCTGACCCACATTTGCAGGACATTTCAAGAGATGCCCCCATGCATAATCTCCTAAAACTTGGTTGACCTCTGAGGGCAAGGAACAATGTTATCCCTTAGGTCCCTCAGCCAAATTGGTATGTGTGTTAAGTATGGTCATTAAGCACCCAAAAAGGCTAAGTTGCACCAGCCTATTATATTGCACCTGTATTAAAATAGTATCCTTTGGAAACAAACTGCATGTTATTTTCATATTATATTTCTTGATTCACATCTTTTGATTTTAATCCTATATTTCTTTAAAAGATGCACACATAGCCTCCATCCTGTACTGAAAACCCAAGGTTGGAAAATAAATGTTAGGTCAGCTCTAGAACCTGTTTAGGGTTTCACAATGCAAGAGGACAGTTGTCTTTAGATCATGAGGAATATAACCTTAATGTTGCTCAGTTTGTCTTACAACTAGGTACTTGGTTCTAGCATCCACAGATGAGAGATACCATTCACCTTTTGTTTTTCTGGGATTGTATTACTTCTCAGCATAAAATCTTCTAGCTCCATCCATTTACCTGCAAATTTCATAATGTCATCTTCTTTACCACTGTGTAGCACTCCATTGTGTAGATGTACCACAGTTTCTCTATCCATTCTTCGGTTGAAGGGCATTTGGGTTGGTTCCAGTGCTTTGCTCTTGTGAAGAGAGCTGCAATAAACATGGCTGTACATGTATCTCTGTGTTAGGAAGAGTCCGATGGATATAGTCCCAGAAGTGGTATGGCTGAGTCGAGTGGTAGGCTCATTTTGAGTCTTTTAAGGGTTCTCCATACTGCTTTCCATAGTGGTTGTATATGTTTGCACTCCCACAAGCAGTGGATGAGTGTTCCCCTTTTCCCACACCCTCAGTATCATTTGTTTTCTTGATCCTTGCCAGCCTTATAGGGTGAGAAGATATCTTAAAGTGGTTTTAATTTGTATTCCCTTAATGATTAGTGATGTTGAACACTTTTTAAGATGTTTCTCACCCATCTCTGTTTCCCTGCTTGTGAAGTCTCTGCTCAACTCTTACTCCATCTTTTGAGTGCGTCATTTGTTTTCTTCTTTGTTTTTTGAGTAGTTTATATATTCTGGAAGTTAATGCTCTGTCAAATGTACCAGCAGTGAAGGTTTCCTCCCTCTCTGTGGGTTTTCGCTTCACTTCCCTGATTGTTTATTTTGCTGTACAGAGACTTTTGAGTTTAGTAAGGTTTGACTTTATTTCCGGTGCAGCTGCTGTCTGATTTAGAAAGTCTTTTCCTACACCTATGTCTTGTAGGTTGCTGCCAACCTTTTCTTCTATCACCTTTAGAGTTTTGGGTTTCACATTGAGGTCTTTGATAGAATTGGAGATTTTTGTACAGGGTGAGAGGTAGGGGTTTAATTTTATTTTTCTACAAGTGGTGATCCAGTTTTGCCAACACCATTTGCTGAAGATGCTGTCTTTCCTCCACTGAGTCTTTTTGGGCCCCTTGTCAAATATGAAGTGGCTGAAATTGTATGTGCTCAAGTTTGGATCTTCAGTTTTGTTCCATTGGTCTACAGGTCTGTTTTTGTAACAGTACTAGGCTGTTTTTTTGATTATAGCCTTGTAATATAGTTTGATGTTTGGTATAGACATCCCCCCCCCCCAGTATTGCTCTTTTCACTTAGGTTTGTTTTGGCTATTCAGGGCCTTTTGTTCCATATGAATTTAAAAATATTTTTCCAAGCCTGTGAAGAATGACCTTGGGATTTTAATTGGGATTGCATTGAATCTGTATATTAATGTGGGTAGAATGGACATTACTATATTAATTTTTCCAATCTATAAGCATGGGAGATCTTTCCATCTTCTGATGTCTTCTTCAATCTCCTTCAGGAATTTATAATTTTTGTTGTAGAGATCTTTGGTGGTTTTGGTTAGGTTTATTCCTAGGTATTTTTATTGTTTTTGAGGCTATTGTGATTGGGAAGGTCTCCTTGTATTCCTTCATCGATTGCTTGTTATTGGTTGTGAAGAAAGGCAACTGATTTTTCTAAGTTAATTTTGTATCCTGCCACTTTACTGAAACTTTTAATCATTTCTAGGAGTTTTCTGGTGGAGTTTCTAACATCCCTTAGGTAAACTATCATATCATCTGCAAAAAGGGATAGTTTTACTCCCTCTTTTCCAATTAGTACTCCTTTAATTTCCTTTTCTTGCCTTATTGCCCTAGCCAGTGTTTCAAACACTATATTGAAGAGGAGTGGTGACAAGGGGCAGCCTTGTCGAGTTCCTAACTTTATGGGGAATCCTAACTTTTCTCCATTTAGGATGATGCTGGCTGTGGGTTTCTTATATATGACTATGATTATGTTGAAGAATGATCCTTCCAGTCCAATTCCCTCTAGTATTTTAATCATGAAGTGATGCTGGATTTTGCCAAAGGCTTTTTCTGCACCTATTGAGATGGTCGTGTGGTTTTTGTCCTTCAGTCCATTTATGTGTTTTATGATATTTACTGATTTTCATATTTCGAACCATACCTGCATCTCCAGTATGAATCTAACTTAATCATGGTGAATGATCTTTTTGATGTGGGTCTGTATACGGTTTACAAGTATTTTGTTGAGAATTTTTGCATCTGAGTTCATTAATATGATGGGTCTGTAGTTCTCTTTTTTGGTTGCATCCTTGTCTGATTTTAGTATTAGAGTGATGCTGGCTTCATAGAATTTGAGAGATTTCCCTCTTCTTGTATCCTTCTGAACAGTTTGGGTAATAATGGTTGTAAGTCCCCTTAAAATGTGTTATAAAATTCTGCAGTGAAACCATCTGGACCTGGGGTTTTTTTTAGTTGGGAGGTCTTTTATTCCATTTTCAATTTCTTCATATATTATGGGCCTGTTTAAGCTGTCAATCTCTTCTTAGTTTAGGTTTGGCGATTTCCCAGATTGCAGATATTCATCCATTTTTCTTAGGTTTTGAAATTTAGTAGAGTATAGGTTTATGAAGTATTCCAGTATGATTGTCTGGATCTTTTTATTGTCTGTTGTGATATTTCACCTTTCATCATGAATTCTATTGATTTGGAGTTGCTCTTTCTTTTGGTTAACTGGGCTAGGGGGTCTGTCTATCTTGTTTATTCTCTCAAAGAATCAACTTTTTTAAATATTGTTTTCTTTGTTTCTATTTCATTAATTTCTGCTCTGATTTTTGTTATTTCTTCCTGTCTGTTGCATTTAGGGTTTACTTGTTGTTGTCTTTCAAGTGTTTTTAGCTGCACTGTCTGGTTGATCTGTCCAAAGGACTCAGTGAGGTATTGAAGTTCCCTGCTAGAGTGTGCTGGGACTAATCTGTGCCTTGAGGTCCTGTAGAGTTGTATTTATAAAGGTGAGTGCAGGGGACTTTGGTGTATATATATTCACGATTGTGAAGTCTCCATGGTTAATTTTCCCTTTGATAAGGATATAATGGCCCTCTTTATCTCTTATAATTGCTTCTTCTTTGAACTCTATTTTGTCTGATATTACGAGAGCAACTCCTGCTTTCTTTTTTGGTACCATTTGCTAGGAATATTTTTCCATCCTTTCACTTTAAGTTGATGCCTATCCTTGAGGGTGAGATGGGTTTCTTGTAGACAGCAAATCTATGGATTCTGTTTCCCAATCCATTCTCCCCATCTATGTCTTTTGACTGGGAAGTTTAGTCCATTAATATTTAAGGTTATAATTGAGAGGTGTGTGTTGCTTCCTTTCACCTTATTATCCATTTGCATTTCTTGTTTAGGTTTCTACTTCTGCATTTCTGCTTTTGTTAATTTCTATTTCAAATTGCCTGGGGGTAGTTGCTCCTCTCCTCTGCCTTTTGAATTGCTTCAAGTATTCTCTGAAGGGTTGGTTTTCTGGACATGTATTATTTCATATTGTTTATTTCATAAAAGATTTTTCTCTTTCCTTCAACTAGAGTCAACTTTTTTGCTGGGTATAGTAACCTGGGTTGGCATTTATAGTTGTTTAACACTGGGAATGCTTTGGTCCACGTTCTTCTTGCTTTCATAGTTTGCACTGAAAAATCAGCTGTAATTCTAATAGGTTTCCCCTTATATGTAACTTATTGTTTTTCTCTTGTGGCTTTCAGAATTTTGTCTTTGTTTTGGGTGTCTAGCGTTTTAACTATGTTATGCCAGGGGTGTTTCTTTTCTGATCTAGTCTATTTGGTGTTCTATGTGCTTCTTGTATTTAAATGGGTTTGTCTTTTTTTTAATTTGGAGAAATTTTCATCTACTATTTTGTTGACAATCTGATCAATACCATTCTCTTTGGATTCTTCTCCTTCCTCTATCCCTATGATGCAGAGGTTTAATCATTTCATAGTGTCCCACATTTCCTGGTTGTTCCACTCTTGTGTATTTTTAAAATTTTCAGAGTCTTTATTTGAGCTTTATAGTTGTTCTGTGTTGTCTTCCAGGTCTGATATTCTTTTTTTCCTGCTTTCTCCATTCTGCTTCTGAGGCTTTTTCCCATTCTTTCCTCTTTATTGGATGACTGTTCGATTTCCTTTTTCATTTCTTCCTATGTTTTCTTTACTATTTCCATTTCCTTTTGGAGCTTTTCAATCTTTTCTGGTAGCTCATTTGTTTCCTTTTTCTTTTCTTCTTCTTCTTTTTTTTTTTTTTTCTGTTTTTTTTGTTTGTTTGCTTTTTGGAGACCAAGGTCTCCCTGTTAGCCCCAGACTGTCCTGGAACTTCTCTGTGTAGACCAGGCTTTGGCCTTGAAATCTGCACAAAGAGTCACCTTCCTCTTCCTCCCAAGGTGCTAGATTCAAAGGCATGTGCCCACCAAGCCCAACCAGTCCTTTTTCATTTCCAGTCATGGTCAGATCTTTTCGTGCATTTCCATTTCCTTCCAGGTTTTGTCATTTTAGTCCCTTCTAGCTCTTTCTAGTGTCTTTCATTTTTCTCCTTTTAGTCTTTTCAAAGCTTAAGGTCCTATAATTTATACCCCTCTGCGAGTCCGTTTCTGAAGTTTTTTCATCTCTCCCCTTAGTTCTATGATTTCTTTGAATATATCTGTGATTGTTATCTTAAGATCTGTGTCCTGGGGTTACACCAGTAGGGAGATCATATACCTGTTAGGAGTCCTCCGCAGGGCACGTCAGTAAGCAGTTAGTTCGGTTCGTTGAGAACCGCGTTATTCTGCACTTTTCCCAATATTGTTCTTCCCTTTGTGCTCTCAGCATGTAGTTTGCCTTCTTCCTGTATTCTGATGTGAATCTTGTGAATCCTGTGCACCCCTTTGTCCTGAAGGAAATTGCCCTTATCCTTCAACTTCTTTCAGCGTTGCTCTTCATTGTATTCTCCTTATGTATTGAGTGTTGACTTGTCTAGAGTTCAGGCTTTTACACTATTTGGTTTATAATTTCGGTGACATTGCTATAGTTCACCTTGTTCCCTTCTGTTCTGCAAGACATGTGTGTGTCCCATGGGGATAAAGGCAAACCATGTTATGAACCATTTTCTGATTACACTGTATTTCCCTCTACTGCTCAGCCACTCTGCTGCCTTGTACTTCAGTACTGGAAGGCGGTGGGGGGCTTGGGTCTTAAGGGGTTGGGCCGATTGTTTGCTTAGCCTGCATGCCAGTACCCCCCGCCCCCAGCTACTCAAGCAGCAGTCTATGTTCAGACCTCAGCTCCCAGCTCCCAAAACCCTCTGGGCCAACAGGCCAGTCCGCACACACCCCGTAGCTGGTCTCGTCAGACCATCCACCCCCATCTCCTGTGAGGCAGTGAGTTCTGTGCCGTCACACCTCAGCTCCCAGCTCCCAGCTCCCAGAACCCTTTCCCATGTTGGTATTATTATCCTTATGTAGAAAATGCAAATATCCTGTGTCTAAAGAAATGCAAAACTATTAGACATATAATACTATATAGTATATATATATATATATAAATTGAAGTATAATAAAAAGTATTATAACTATATGGTGTACAGTATTCTGTCTACATATATTGGTTCTGTATCCTCTCACAGACAGAGAAAATATGAGCAAGTAGTTCCCAGAGGCCTGAAACTCCAGTCTCCACATGTTCATGCATTAACCTTGGCTCTTGCAATCTTTCCACCCTCTCTTCAGAAATGGTCCTTGGTCCCTGGGTGGGGGAAATTTATTATTGGGGTGCTTGCAATAAAGGTGGGAGCATGCACAAGACCCATGGGGAGTCAATCAGAGAAAATCCCAGCTCAGAACTGGGGAAATGAGCAGCAGGCCCCAACCCCAGCCAACGAACTATTGGCAAAGAAAGGATTAGTGCTCTGAGGGAGAGTCCAGCTTTTTTAAGGGAGTTACTCTAAATATGCTGACTGGAATCCAGGAAATGAATTTGCATTGACTGACATCTGGGTACAAATGCTTGACTGGGTAAGATTTAACATATATGACAAAATACCTGAAATATGGTGGAGAAGCTATGGGAGGTTGGGTAGTAGGGAGCGGTCTAAAGTTGATTAAGATTCATTATATGAAATGCAAAACAACTTAATTTAAAAACTCTAGGGCTGGAGAGATGGTTCAGAGTTAAGAACACCGAGTGCTCTTGCAGAGGACACGGGTTTGATTCCCAGTACCCACATGGCGACTAAGAACTGTCTTTAGGGGATCCGACGTCCTCTTCTAACCTCTGTAGCATTGCACGACATGGGTGCACCAACCTACATGCAGACAGTACACTCATACACATAAAAAATAATAAATAAATAAATAAATAAATAAATAAATAAATAAATAAATAACTCTGAACAAAAAAAGTATGTTCCTGGGTGTGGTCGCATATGCCTTTAATTTGAGTGGGAGAACCATGTGAACTTTTGTGTTTTGAGATCAGCCTGGTCTCCATATAGTGTTTCAGGCCATCTGGGGCTACAGGAAGACATTGTTGCAAAATGCATCAATAAGCAAACAAACAAATCAATAAATACATGCAGAAAATATTTGGAGAAACATTTTGTTTGTACTGAAAGGGTACAGTCTTGGCTTCATTCATATATTTTTGTGCATTTATATTTTCTTAGTTATAGTAAGCCATCAAGATATAGTTTAAAAGCTATATACAGGAGATTTTACATGGGTTTTGTGTGAATATTAACTACATTTTATATAAGGGAGTTAAGCATCTGAGAATTTTGATGTCCACAGAACCAATTCCCAAAGAAATAAAATAGCTTTATTAATGCAGTATATTTATTGGACATTTCATACTACAGATGGTATAAAATTCTGTCATTTATTTTGAATGTTTAGACAGAAGTCATAGAGTATTGCTTCAAGATATTCTGGAAATAATATTAAAAAATAAAATGAGAGTTAACACAAAATTTGACCATATACAGTCAGAAAATGTAATTATGCTGTGAAGCATGGTAGAAACTGAAGATCTTGATTGCCAAGATGGTTAAGAAAATAGTGGTACATTTCCCAGCCTGATGATCTGAGTTCAATACCACAGGGTGGAAGAAGAGAACCAGCTCCCATCCACGGATTGTCCTCTGTCCTCCATATGTGCACTGCCAAACCCACCCACATTCCCTCAGACACAACAAATAAATGTAAAATTTTAATGAAGCTCTCTGACTTCTCTTCCTTCAAGATACTGTTACATAATATTCTACATGCTGACATTATTTTTAGATAGACATTCAATAATTAAGAATGAACAAACTTAGAATGGATTGAGATAAATCCTTGATATTTTTTTTACATATATTAATCCAGGTATTGGAACTTCCTGCTGTATTTTTTCCCAAGTAAGAGATTTGTTTGATGACAGGCCTATTCAGTAATGTTTTATTTGATGATTATTTGTGGACCACTCTCTGATATGAATATATCTCACATTCCATTAGAGAAGTTTTCACCTGGGAGTTGAAGTAATATTCAGTGGATAAGAGCTAGGGAGCTACAGTACTAGAGTATAATAATAGAGGTTAGTTAGATATTTTCATGTTTTAAATTTACTTCTGGCTGGGTAATCATGAAAGAATGTTAGGAGGTAAAATTTATGTGAGTTTTGGTTGTGATTTAAGTTTTTATTTGCAATATTCCAAATGCAGAAATTATAATGACTTGTTGAATTTGTTAATAGCAAGACATGCAATTTGATAAACATATTGGCATTTATCCTGATTATGCCACCTTGATTAACAAAGGTTTGTAGTACACTCTCAAATGGAATTTTATATTATGCCTATGATCATCAGTTTCCAAAATAATTGTTTTTAAAGACATATGGATTTAATTTGATATAGATGCATGAAAATTTCTTATGTAGTACCATAATAATTTTCAGACATTTTATTTTATGGTGATGCATGGAGTTAATGAACTGAAGATGCATGGGTATCTATCACACTTGAGGCTAGAAATAACCACAAGTTAATGATCCACTGCTTTGATGAAAGTAATGTTGTCTCCAATATTCTCATTAAGAAAAAGGCTTATCTTTTCATGGTAACCTTTTATAATGGATAGTTTTAGAAATTCTTTATCAGAATACTTGGTGACCAAACAAAGTCAGTGATAATGTACTTGTATATAATTTGTACAATTTTGTGGCCAAATGCATCAAGCTAGTTGACCATGTGTGGCAATGCCCAAAGATTTCAATAGCAAAGGCATTTGTTAAACTTCCATTTGAATGCAGGACAAAATGCCAGTTCATGCTTCAGTTGATGATTGTGCATCTGTGCAAACTAATAAAACAGTCTACAGTCTTCATCAGTATTGTCTGTATCCTATAAGTATTAGTAATCTGTGTGTCTTTGTATTTTACCATTTGTTACTGCAAACCATCAATATTATTGCCATGTATATTCTTTGCCATCTATTTTTAGATTTACTTTGGATCGCCATACTGACCTTGACAGGATCTTTAACATACATTCTGGAAATGGATCACTTTATACATCAAAACCACTTGACCGTGAACTGTCTCAATGGCACAATCTTACTGTTATAGCTGCCGAGATCAGTAAGATAAATTATATTTAATAAATATTTATATTTTATAAATGTTTTGCTTTTGTATTTAACATATTGTTAGGTTTACTTTATGTTAAAATAATTATTATCTATATACATTGAATTTCAGTTTATGTTTCTCATGATTTTTCAAATGTCTATATTTTTGCCATTATTTCCTTTATTTCTACACTGAGGAATGCTAAGAATATTGCAAGAGGAGTGAAATGTTAACTGTAGTCTCTCAAGAATTTTTTGAGACAGGGTCTCCCTGTAGTCCCAGCTGGCCTAGAACTCACTCTGTAGACCAGGCTAGCCTTGAACTCACAAAGATCTGCCTGCCTCTGCCTCCCGAGTGCTAGGATCAAAGGTGTGCACAACCACACCCAGCTGATTTTTTCATTTTACAAAAAAAAAAAACTTTTAATGTTGGGTAGATGGCTCATGTGGTAAAGTATTTGCCATGCAACTATTAGGATTTGATTTCACATCCCAAGTATTCATCTAAGTGGACAGACATAGCAGCATTTATTTGTAATTCCATGTGTGGACAGTGGGAAGTGAATAAAGGAGGAAGATCCCTGGAGCATCTTAGACAGACAGCCTATGTATTCCCTAACTAGATCCAGGAAATTCAAGTTCATTGAGAGACCCTGTCAGGAAAACACCAAAATGATGAGAAGCTTTAGAGAAGGTTCAGTGATTGTTGGTCTTCTTTAAGGAAGTGATGCTAGACAGGCTGATCAGGCTCCAGTGGATGAACTCACAATGAGGGACATCTAGGTCACAAATTTGATAGTCCTTAGTGATTTTTATAACTTGAACAAAATCAAAGTTCAAGAAGTAGTAACCTTGGAATCAAAACTGTTTATGTCATTAATGGGTGTGCTACTCTGCATGATTTACAAAACCTAGAGTCCAGCCAAATAGAAAGTGGCAATTTGAAGTTCAGAAAAATATGTTTCTTAAATTGTAGCAAGTATTTCCCATAGATAAGATTGCCTCTATCACTTGTGGAAGCAATTATTAAAGTCATGTTTGATTAATGAAAATCATTTAGAAGCAGGCATGACAGCATAACCTTCAAACCTGATGCTCAAAAGACTGATTCAGGATGATTTCAGGTTCTATACCATCCTGGACTACCTAGGGCGATTCTGTCTCAAACATGAGCAGCATTATCGAAGTCCTACAAAACAAACAAAATTCATTAAGATTTTGGAGATGGTGGCAACAGAGCTTTAAATGAAGTTAGCATTCTATTACTTCATAAGACTACTGGTCAAATCAAATGCCCATGCTTGTGTGAACGTTCTCCATGTTTCTAATAACATGTTAAATTGTTCACGGAGCAGAGTCTAAAACTATTTTAACAGGAAGCATTAATATGGATCTGAGTCATAGTGAGAAATATAGCCTATAAACTCCATACATGCATTGGCAAACCTACACACAGCTATCACTACAGAGTTATTAGATTTAATCATTCCAAACTAAGAAGAAATCTGAATGTATTTTAGGAATATACAGCTTAATCAGTTAAATAGGCAGAAATATATTCAAAGCTTCAAGATAATGCAATAAACTGAGATTTAACATTCTACCTAGCAGCTGAAATAGACATTTACCCTTGTCTTCCCCAATGACCCTCCTTTCTGTAGGGAGATATAAATGGCAGTGCCTTTTAAGGCTATTTTTTTCCCTATAAGGAAAACTGTTTCTCTGTCTGGTTCCATGTTCAATGGGATCCAATTTGGAGCTTCTAGGATCTTATTGTGCTGTCTGCTCAGTTCAAGATCTTTATTCAAGCCCAGTGAGCCTGGAATTACATTTTCTATTTCAGATACTTTGAGAAATTTAACTTCTAAAGCTAGTAGAAGTAATTATGATTCTGTAAAAAGCTAAACCAATTACATCTTCTTAAGAACTAAGCCTATTTTTGCCCTTAAATGAAATCAATCTGTGGAATAAGTGCTAGAAATGCCCACCTGCCAAGTACAAGCAACCAGGGTCCCATTATGCTGTTCTGGGAATTCAGTGCAATGAGGGTGAAAGAGAAGCAACATACAGTGAATTGTTTTACTAGACTTTAAATACTGGCTTGGTGATAAGTGTGTCACACACCAAGCCCTGGGCAGGACAGAAGCATGTGTAAATGTGCTTCTTACCAATGTGTTTCCAGACCCTGCTTCTAACAGTTTAATTCTACATTACACAGAGACATATCACATCATGTGACAAGGGCTGTCTTCTTCAGGCAATTATTCAGTGCATTATACCATGGCATGATTCTTTTTATTCTGGAAAAAAAATATTTTAAAATGCCATGTGGAAAATAAAGCAAAATTAAAAGTTAAGGTCACAACCAGTGACTTAATTATAAATGGAATTTTAGAAAATATTGCTTATAGACGCTAAAGACTTAACTGTAATCACATCTGAAAATTTATCATTACTGCAATGAACTCTGACTAGAGTAGAACAATGAATGAAGAAACACAATATCTATATCTCATTCTGTGTAAGTGAAAATTCTTGCCCAAAGCATGCAGAAAAGTTTAATCTTTTGAAAGCGTAGAGTTTGAAGAGAGTGATACAAACTGTCCTCTTTTTGGAGTATTTGAATAGCTTGTGCATGGGTAGGAATGGCCTCACCCTAGGACATACATCCTGAGAGCCTTTATTCCTCAGCTCTTCTTGCTGTACAGCCGCTGCCTTGAAGGACAGTAAGGGAGATTCAGGTGATAAATGTTAGCCAGCTACTATTCAGTATAATTCTTCCTTGCAATGCTTTAGACTTTTATTTATACATAAGCTGTAGCATCTGCCAGAAAAAAAGATTAGTGTAAGCACTGTTTTCTGAATAGAGGACTCCAGGCCTGATGTTTTATAAAGCACATTCATCCCTGTGGATTTAGCATTTGATTTGAAGAGCCTTGAGTTATTTGGAAAGAGGCTGAAAAGTCTTCCCATTGTATGAGAGAAGGGTCTGACAAAGCAATTTTTCACATATGAAACTTTCTTGTCTCTTTTGACTTCATTGGCATAATTAGAAAGTGGATTCCTTCCAAGAAGAGTTATGTTCTTGTCAGGAATTAATATTAAAATAAAAATTTTGCCTATGTGCACTTACTCTATTACTACGTAAAAAAGCACATTCAACAGACTGTGGAAGAAACATTCATTAACACTCTATGGGCAAGGGTCTGTACTTTGTGGAATATGCCACTATATATTAGCAAACAATTTAGGGATAAAGATCATAGGAACACTATAGAAGAGCATTGTTATATTTTTATTTTCTTTTTTCTTCTTCTTGTCCATATACTCATCATAGTTATATTAACTGAATGACAACTGGTTAGCATTGTGTAGGTCCTTTATATTTTTTATTGTGTGGATACCTTATCTCATGAAAAATAGTGTAATATCCTAAGTAATATAAAGGACTAGATTTATATTAAAAATACTATGGATTACTAAATAATACTACACATATTAATGCTAGTATTTAATATGTTGATTCCTAAGTTTTCTTGAATTTTTCTGTATTTCATATATACAGAATATCTCAATCAGTCTTAATCATCTTTATATCCCCTTCTGCATTAGCACACTTCCACAGCTGCCATGGAATTCATACATTGTGTCATTTGTGCCAAGGCCTATTGTGTGACGTTAGTGTCCCCAGAAGTTCTTCAGTGAAAGTTCGTCCACTGAGGTCTAGTCACCCCATCCAGTGTTCCTCACTTTAAGAAGATCAGCTCTTTCTTCTTCACTCAAAAGTAATCAGCTGCTAATAGTTCTTTGAATAAGATTGGGACCTCCTGTCCATTTCCAGCGTTCTATGCTAGTGCTGGGCTTTGTCTGCTTGAGCTTAGAATCAAAGTGCCTTGCTCTGGTCCCAGGGCCTGAACTCTCCATCACCCAGAACACTGACAGGTGCTCAGTAGAGAGTGAAAAATTGATAATTGCCAAGATAAATTCTGCCAACTGCATACACATAAGTTAAGAAGACTCCAGTAAGATTTACCTGAGTGTTAGGGGGAAGAACATTTTATATTTTCTCTTGAAAAGTGGAAATAACAGTATTTCAAGTGATTTGGAATATCGTATCCTAGTCTTTATAATTTTTTTAATTTAATTTTTTTTATTGATGCTTTGTGCATTTCGTACATCATTTTCCAATTCAGATCAGGCATTTTTCCCTTTCCCTTCCCCCCCACCCCCACCCCATCCCAGATCATGTATTCTGCCATAACTGTCTTGCATCTTTCTCTGTTTTTTTTTTTTTCCTTTTTTAGCTATAAGTGATAATCCATGAGTACAAGCATCCTTCGTGCAAAACCAATCTACAGGCTGTTGTGTCCAAACCCCCACAGCCCCACCATCCAGTGGGGGGTGACAGGTTGTTTGTTCAATCAAGTTGATCAAATGAGTGTCCAGACTACATCGCTGTAGTTTCACCATTCACCCCAATCGGAGCCTTTACATTCTACCACACCTCCTCTTCCGCAGGTTGTTCCCTAGGCTTAGAAAAGGGGTACAGGTGGATGAGAAGTAAAACAGTCCACTCTCTCTGGAGCTGTTGACTTGGACTCTGGTCAATTCTGGCTGTTTCCTTTCATGGGCTGACAGTTTGTTCATGGGTAACCTTTCGATCCTACTAATGAAGCACAAGCAATTAGATATATAGGTATTTAAGCAGCACTAATAGTTATGGTAGGTTACTTTGGCATAGACACATATGTTTGGATGATATGTTAATCCATGTCTTCATAATTTTTTAAACGTGCAAATTGTCATAAGAAGAAATCACCTCTTACCACTTCCAACAAGTATAAGCTTTTTGATTTAGTAACAATGCATGCTGCTCTACAATGTTAGGTAGGAGTGGGAAATTATCCCAAATAGTAATATACACCATGGTAGCTCAAAGCCCTTTAATAATCGCTCTAAATTTCTATTTCATTTTTTGGCAGGGTCTCCTGGTCCCAGATTGCCTGTAACTCACTATGTAGATCAGGCTGGCCTCAATTTCAGAGAAATCCACCTCCCTCTGCCTCCAAAAATCTGGGATTAAATGCATGCATCACTATACCTAGCATATTTCTTAGCTTTATTAGGGAATTATTATATCTTGTCTCTGCTTCTAAAAAGTTAGCTAATACATAAGAATGTGTATTTCACATATTAATTTACTGTGTACTGTTTTGCTAATACACATTTGCATATTATTAAAATATGTTCCCAAAGTATTATAGTTATCTTTATTGTGAACTTTCAAAATTCTTTATTATTTTTCAGTTATATACAGTGTGTTATTTTTCCTGGACAGTCCCTACTTTGGAAACCTACACCAGTGTTTACATGTCTCTCAGGAGATTTTAGCTAATCCTTCTCATCTGTCCTCCAATCCCTATTCTTCCAAAACTCTGCAAGCTACCATGCTCCTCACAATGTCTATGAAATTGATTTTTTGATTTAGATCATGTGGTTCTTCTCTTCTATGGCATCCTTAGTTCACTTCCTATGCATTCCAGTTCCATCCATGTTGTATGAAATGACCGATTTTATTATTTGTATGTCTGTGTATTATTCTACTGTGTATGTGTGCCATATTGTCTTTATCAATTTCCTACCTTGATGGAAACTTGGAATTTTTCAATTGATACTCTAACTTGATTTCCTAATGTTCAAATCTCAGATATTTGTAGGACTACCTAGATTATACATAACAGAGATAATGCCATTCTAGAAAATGCAAGGATTTAATCTAAAGCTATGCAAATTTTTAGCATAGTTGACAGATCTTAAAATTTCATTTATAACTCAAAATATTAATAACCACATCTTTTTATGTGACAAACTTGATGGTCCTTAATTTTACCTTGCTTAGAAAAACAATCACGAAGAATATGATGTTTGTTGAAATGGAGATAATTTGGACAGAATAAATTGGTATACAAAGTCATGCTTTGACTCTTGAGATGGTGACAGTAATCCATATATTAATAAAATATCTCAACCATTATATTTTATTGCACGTTTTCTCATCAGTTTGTAAAATCAGTAACTGTGTTGTACAATTTCCAAACAGAATTGAAGGCAGCTGTTAGAATATACTGTGAGTATAGAAGCAACCAAAGTGGCAGGTTTTAGTAGAACAAGTAGTCCCTAGTAGATATTGACTTTCGTCATGTGGCTAATTTATTTTAAACTTGTTCGCCTTAAAAAAAAGTAAATTTTAAATGACATCATCACATATGGCCACAATTTAATAAATATTTGTTCCCATCTCATATATTTGGACAGTAGGGACACACATATATGAACTCAATTATACTGTATTGTATTTTTAAAGGATTTCCAAAATAACAATAGTACTCTTGTGCCTGATAATAAGGGAATTCATGAGTACTTAATTAGGCTCTACAGTAATTTTCTTTATTGCATTTGTTTATTACTTTAGGAGGATGAATGCAATGGTTATTTGTATGCGAGCACTTAATGTCCACCAGATGCCCGTATAAATTAAAGCTTGGGCTTTCCTAAACAAAATTTTTCTTCTGTCTTTCTAGATAATCCAAAAGAGACAACTCGTGTGTCTGTTTTTGTGAGGATTTTGGATGTTAATGATAACGCTCCACAATTTGCTGTGTTTTATGACACATTTGTTTGTGAAAATGCCAGACCAGGACAGGTGAGCATTTACAAAACGGAAATTTTGGGTGATTATAGCTGTGTGTTAAATGTTGGTTCTGTCAAAATCTTGCGAAGAATGAATAAACACAATTAGGAACACTTATAATCTTAGTACTATTTGAGAGTGTCTGATGTTTATTAAAATGGAAATATTTAAGTGGTACCATATCAGATCTCATAATTCCTTTGTAAAGTTGTAATGAGATGATATTTTACTTCCCATAAACTTTGGGGTATAGGAAATAACTTTAACTTCTAAACACTTATAATCTTTCAAATGTAAGAACAAACACCAAAATCCCTGCTGTGTGATTTAATAAACATTGGTAATGTTTATTGGTTTAATGATGTCAGAGCCTGGGCACTATACTCCAATTCACCAACTTCTGCCACTGACCTTCAATAGATCAATTAAATAGACAATTAGTAAAAGGCAGACAAACAAAATGTATTCAGTATGACAAATTGGAGAGGAGAATAAATAAAAAGGTTCAGAACTGTCCAAACAAATCAATCTCTGAGGTCCTGAGATGAAGTTAGGATTAAATGAAAGGCAGGAGGTAGGTGCGAGAAAGCAACCCCAGTCGTGGTATGGTCTGCCCAGTGCTGACCCTGCATTTGCTAAGTTCCGGTTTTCCAACTTGTCAGATTTGTGTGAAATCTCTTTACTGGAGACCAGATTCCCTGTGGCTGGCACTGGATTTCAGGTTATTCTGTATCTCAGCTTAATAGTCCTGAGAGGTTCTTGGGCACCATTGTTTCAATAGTCTGATAGCCTAAACCTGAGTCACAAGTATCATTTAGAGTTGTCTTTATGGTAAAACTGAGAAAGAGGGAATCCCAGAAGTGAATACATGGGATTACTGAAACTTTTTATCAGTGTTTAGTTGAGTGCAAATATAGTTTGAAGTTTGGCAGCTGAATTCACTGTTCATGGACTTTGGTTTCCATCAGTGTGCAGCATACAAGGTGATTTATGATTTCGTTTTAGTCCTTTAAAACATTCTTACTACATTATGTTTGCTTAGAAATTTTTAAATCATTTCCTCATTGGACTCAGTTTGTTGTTTGAAAAGCTCCAGCATACATGGCTGGAAGTAAAGCTCTTCTAATTGGCTTGAGTGCTATCTACACAGAAGGAAGCTGCATGTTATAAATAATAATTGGTAATCAAATGTGTTTTATTAAAGAAAGGAAAGCCATTGAGAAACTGTATTGTGTTTTGACATCATTTAATGCTTTTATAAACATCAATGTCATTGTTACCTTTTTATGTAGATTGTATTGTGGAATAACTCAAGTGCTTCTTTTGAAGATTGTAACAATAATTCAATAGCTTCTCTATTGTTCAAAACAGTAAAATTGCTACAATTGGATTTTCTTTTTCTATACTTGAAATGTTATGGAAATGTTTATTTACATTTTTTAAATGACCTTGGTGCTTTTATTTTTTTTCCTTAATGAAGCAGTGCCTACCCTAAAAATACCATTGTCCTTCACTTGGCAGACTCAGCATGATATAAGTTAAAAGTATTTTCTATAAGTGATAAATCATCCACTTTGCTATTACTTCAGTTTATCACTCCCTTTATAATTATTCTATTTGATTTTTAAGAGATACCTTTTCAGACCATTTGAATCATAAATACTAATCTACCAATATATTAAAAACACACAAAATAAGAATGGTGCTTATTTCCATATATGTTCCTCTCTTTAACTGTGGCTATATCAGTCATACCTCACGATTTTCTAGATACTTAAAGATAGTACAATGAAAAATAAATACCAAATGAAAGTTAAAAAATATGTAAGCAATCTTGATCACATTAAGAATATGACTAATCATTTTTTTTTCAAGCTGGCTGCACATATTTCCATTTACCATGCTGGTTATTTTAAATAAAACTAATTTATTTTATGTTATTTTAGTCTGTTTTCATAAGAAATCCTTTGCTTAAAAATATTATATACATGGAATCATAAAGTAAGGTGTGCTGGTATGTGTCTGTATTCCCAGCACTTGAGAGATTAGAGACAGGAGGATCTGTAGTTCAAGGTTGCTTTCAGGTATGTAATGAGTCCCAAGAACAGCCTGAACTATATAAGACTCTCTCAAAACTTAAACCAGAGAGAGACAGAGAGAGAATGAGAGAGAAGTCAGGATGTCAATTTACAACATATACATCAGCAAAGGAAAAGCGGTTATTTGCAAAACTTCTTCACTAAGCCATGGGTGAAACTCACATGTTAGGTAGCATCATTATGCTGCTTTTGTAACTATAGCTCTGTAGTAGAGATGAAAATCTGGTATAGTAATTTCCCCTGCATTACTCTTTTTTTGCTCAAGGTTGCTTTGGCTAACTGAGGTCTTTTGTTTTTTCATATGAATTTTAGAACTTTTATTTCTTTATTTTTTTTTCTGTCTTTTTTTTATTTTTTATTTTATTTTTTTTTATTTTTTTTAATTTATTTTTATTGATGCTTTGTGTATTTCATACATCATTTTCCAATTCAGTTCAGGCATATATCCCCTTCCCTTCCCCCACACCCCACCCCTACCCATCGCAGATCGTGCATTCTGCCATAAGTTTTCTGCATCTTTCTCTGCTTTTTTGTTTTGTTTTCATTTTTTTTAACAATAGGTGATAATTTGTGAGTACAAGCATCCTTCATGTAAAACCAATTTGCAAGCAGTTGTGCCCAAACCCACACAGCTCATGGGTCCCACCATCCAGCAGGGGGGGGCTTGTATGTTCAATCAAGTTGATCAAATGAGTGCCCAGTCTATATTATTGTTGTTTCACCATTTTGAAATTTTGTGTATTTCATACATTTCTCAGTTCAATTTAGACTTATTTCCCTTTCCATTTCCCCCACTCTACCCGAGTTCATGAATTCTGCCATATATGTTTTGTTTTGTTCATGAATTCTGCCATATATGTTTCTCTGAGTCTTTTTATAATCTTTCAAAGCAGAGGATTATTGTATTTGGGAGAACTTTACTGTTTCAGTTGGTTCTTTGTCCCAGTTCTTTTGTTGTTGCTCTTCCCTCTAACTTGTATTGATCTAACACATGCATACACACCTATACTAAAATTTTGTCATCTGAAACTAAACTATGTGTTGTTTCCTAGTTATATTTCAGGATTCACATTTTTCCCTTTCAATTTTATATTACTCTGAAATATGCATACATACCCTCCACCCATATACCAAAGAAAATAAGTAGTAGGTTAATTCTAGAGCCTGTTAGGAGATTCACATTATGGGAGGACACTTGCTTTCAACTAAAGAGGGATATAACATTAATGTTGCTCAGTTTGCCTTAGGATTAGGTACTGGCCGGTAACATCCACAGATGAGCGATAACATTAGTTGTTTGTTTTTCTGGGACTGTGTTAGTTCATTTAGCATATTGTCTTCTACTTCTACCCATTTACCTGTAAAGATCCTCTTTCTTTACCACTGCATAGAACTCCATTGCGTAGATGTACCACATTTTCTTTATCAACTCATCTGTTGAGGAGCACTTGGGTTGCTTCCAGCTCTTTACTATTGTGAGGAAAGCTGCAATAAACATAGATCTCTGCAATAGCTGAGTCCTGTGGCTGTATACCCAGGAATGGAATGACTGGGTCAGGTGGTAGGCTTATTTTGAGTCTTTTAAGGGTGCTCCACACTGCATTCCATAGTGGTTGTGCAAGTTTACATTCCCACCAGCAGTGGATGAGTGTTCCCCTTGCCCCACAACCTCTCCAGCATTTGGTATCATTTGTTTTCTTGATCCTAGGCAGTCTTATCAGAGTGAGATGGTATCTTAACAAGTCAATTAAATGAACTTGTCTCCAGTAGATATAAAGTAATGAGTGCTTTAGTGAGCCAGAAGAAACATTTTTATTTACTTCTTGTCCATTTCTGATTTCCTTTTCAACTATTTTCTGGTACATTTTTAAAAAACAAGTATACTATCCTTTTGACTATGCACTAGAAATAGAAGGTAGGGTATACTGATAGCAAATTTTAGATAATAGGGAGATAGTCATTAGAAACTAAGTTATGCCCTAAAAGAAACACTAAAATAAAAAATTTCTTACAAATGACCTGCCTTCATTTGTATAAGAGAATATTTGCACTTGGAAGTCTATTTTCTGGTATGATAGAGATTCAATCAAATGTGATTTTGTTTTACTTTTCCTTTTTTGACTTACTCCTTTTATAACTTTAATAGAAAACAAATAAAATAACCACTGGTCAATTGTGCTGCAATCATTAATCAAAAATATTTCTCTAAAGATTTTAGATAAATTTTATAATTTCATATATATTATATGTGGGATTGAGCCTCAAAAATATATTATTTTGCCATTTGAAACTGAACTTGAATTATAATTTGGAATCGCAATTGCAAATGTTATTTGAGATCTTGTCATTTTTCTTTTAAAAGACTATTAGTTCTACTCTGAAATTTCTCCCATTTTTCTAACGTTTCTCTGTGTTAACAATGATCTTAATGACTAAGAAATTGTATTGATCTTTTCGATGCGTCATTTCTTTTAAGACAGTTATTTCTCCTTCAATATACTCATAGATCTCAATTTTAAAATGAAATCCCTTAGAAAATTATTGACTAGAGTCAGAGAAGAAATGCTTTGACAAATGAATTAATGAATAAATAGCACTAGTTAACATTTATTTTACATTTTTCTTAATACACATAATTGTACTACATTTTGTATTTCATAGCTTTTGTTTCTCTTTAATCTTGTTACAATGAATATTTAGTCAAGCATGATTTAATATTGTTTAGTGATTATAACTTTTTAAATAAATTTTCTTATTCATTATTTCTAGACAATAAGTATATAGCTGTATACAGTTTAATTAAATTTCTTGAATTGCTTTGAAATAAATGATAATTGTAATAAACAGGCTATTAACTCAGATTTATCATATTGTTACTGCTATGACATATTCTGAAAGAAAAGTAATTTAATGCACACAATTTCTAATTATTTTCATACATAACATTTTAAAATTGAAAACCCTTATTAAAGAACAAAAACTCAATGACAAATACTTTAACCAAATATTCTCACCATGTTCAATTGAGTTATTTCTTAAAAAGCATATTTCTTTTACCCAAGCATGTTTGAATATTGTACAAGCTTAAATATTTGTTACAACTTTTGTAGTTCTCTTTATTTTAAATATATTTTATTTTAAATATTTGAAAAATATTATGTATGTTAGTTAAAGAATGCAGGGTTAAGCACTCTGAAGTCTCTTGGTCCCTGCACATTGGCTAATTGTTGGTGTCTGAGCTAGTCATTTACTCATGTAAACTGACAACGGTGGTGTCAGTATGCACAAGTCATATGCAAGCTCAAATGAGACAAAAATCTCAGCATAGACTTGAAGAAGTGGGTAAGAAATCCTAACAAAACCTAAGGAACTTTTGCAATTTATGACTGCTGGGAGCGGGAAATGCAGTGCCTTACAAAGTGATGTAACTTTTGGTGGGCCTAGTGAATGGATCTACAGTGAAGTATACTGTATATAGGCTGTATTATATGTAATTAAGAGAGCTCATTAAATTGGGCAGGAGAGCAGTTGGGGAAAATCTGTAGTGGGGAGTTGATTTAAATGACATCAAACTATTTTGTAAGAAAAGTTTGGAAATCAAAAAAAAGATCATCTCCATTTTATGCATAGATGATGATTATGAATACTTTTCCTGCAGCTAATACAAACAATAAGTGCTGTTGACAAAGATGACCCTTTAGGAGGACAGAAATTTTTCTTCAGTTTAGCTGCTGTCAATCCTAATTTCACAGTACAGGACAATGAAGGTAATTTTTTTTAACTTACTCTTTGGAATCTCAGATGACATAAATGGGAATTCCCTTTAAAATAACTACTACAATATATGACACATGTTCATTTATTGACCTAAGCTCCAAATTTTTTTCATAGCTGCTATTTAAAACTGCATTATGGAAATGTTTGTTGCAAGTTATTTACTCTCTTGAATTTCAAATAATAAAATATATTAGAAAGTCTCTATAGGTATTAAGGGAAAGATAAAATGCAGAAATGATTAGAAAGGCTGGAAATAATTAGTGTCTACAGAAAACATGATAGGATATGAAGCATTATAGGAATGAAAGCCTCAGTGGATGTATTACTCTGTGATTTACTGACGCTAGGTAGACATGATAGAAGAGCCCCAGCAGCCTCTGGAGGTATGGAGGGGATTCCCTTTTGCAGTGACAAATATGATATTGTCCATTGTAAAAGACAAAATTTCTATCTCTGAAATTATTCTTTTTATCTCATAAGAAGCATCAAATCATTTTAGAAGAAAATTAGAAAACTTACTATGATTTTTTTTGTTCCATTCAATTTTAGATTACTCCAAAATAAACATCTATACACTCCACATATGTACCAGGTTTACAAAGTCTAAAAATAAACTATAGGTCAATTCCAAGACACATTTACGAGTTCACAGTTTAACAGTAAGCTTGCATGCAGGTAAAATGATTTTTTAAAATACAGAACACATTTCATTGACATATATATATAATTGGACCTGTACTACTATAAGCTATATATAGAGAGATAGATGTGTATATGTTATTAGAACTTCTAAAAAGTATATTTTATGGTAAACAAATGTCAAGTTCATGTTGGTGAAAGACATATTTATTTTGCCATGGTTTTAGACATTTGTATTTTAAAATATGTCTAATGATTATATCGGGAACACACACACACTACATTCTTCACAATGTTTGACAGAATTAGCAAGGCTGTATCACTTCAAGGTGCCTTTCACAATACCAGATAATGGCTTAAGACTGAATCCTTTAACATTGTGCCAAGTATTTATCAAAAGATGTCATCTAGTAGAATGTTTGCATACACGAGTCAAAGGTAAAATACCAATTAGGGACAGGAGTTTTTACTAAATCTGAATATTTGACATGCCCATTTTCATATCAGACTAGACACATAAAGGAATTGGGATTAGAAAAGAAGTAACAAGTGACAGAATGCTCAATTAAATCTGAATTTCAGTATCCAAAATTATGTTAGTTTCCTGAACCTGGCAACCTAAACATGGATTTCACATTGTACTGTGTGACTTGAATCCACAGTTCTCAACTGGCACTATCTGTCTCTGGGGTTACTTAATATGGTTTCAGTTCCAGTGAAACTGAGTACTAGATATTTAAAAAATGATGTAAACTTGAACTAGTGTTGTCACAGCATCAGATTTCAAAGGTATTGGAGAGTCACTCAAGACTCACCCTAATTAATTTCTTATGTATATTACCATTTCGTTATATTGGAAAGAATTCTTGATTCTATATAAATTCATCAAAGCAAAGATAAACTTAACAAAATTCAACATAAATATCTCACTGAGTAACATACCATTAAATCTGATGAAATTTGATCTAATTCTACATATTCTCTGTTTAGGATGAAAATTTAAGTGAATTACAATTATATAGATATCATCTTAAGGTTATACTTTGTTAGAAATTTCTTTGTGTTTTCTATAGGTTCACCTTAAATATCCTAAAGTTTATAATGTCAATCTTTTAAAAAGTTAATTTATTAATAATGTCATGTCAAAGATTATATATCATGAATTTGTAAACTTTTATAAAAATTTAATATAGTGGCATGTTTAAAATAAATTTTTATTTGAGTCCTAATTATGCCAAAATTAATATAAAGTTATGATTCAATTTAAAAAATTATACACCTAAACAAAAAAATTCTAACAATGGCCATATTTACCTTACATAGTAGGAAAGATAAGTTTTCAAATCTGTCCATATGCAGTTTTTTGATCACCTACTTTCCTACCTTAAATTAGTTAACTGCTATAGTGAACATCTCTCTAATAATGTAGAAGACACTTGTTTTGTACTGAACCACTAATTCAGTAAGTAACTCTCCTTTTCCATCCTGTTTGTTTGACTTAACAGTGTCTGGCATAGGTTTCCATATAGCACTTTTTAGATACTCCTGTGTGTTCAATAATCTAAAATACATTCTTTGGACAAACAAGATAGAAAATGTTGAACTTGGTATTTTTTTAAATATTGGTAACTTGAGCCTAGAAGAAATCTACCACTTCCTTCCCGCATAGTACATGGAGGTGGACTGGGTTAGTTATCAGATTGTGGAAAAACTCAGTAGCAGTGTAGTATGTAGTTGGATGGAAGATTATATTAAGAATTCTACTTCTTTCTGGAATGCTATTAGTCATGCACAAGAGTGATCTGAATTTGCCTATCAGTAGTTTTTATAGTTTATATAATGCATTTGTTTTAATAAGTAGAATCAATATTTGGAAAAATGTTCAATCTTTTTTTTTCACTGCCTTTATATAGTAATCCTTCATGGGTTTTGATGGCTTCATTTGTTTTCTAGTGCTTATACTGTACTGGATCATATTCTCTTTAAGAATATTGGATTAAAGCATATTTTGGCATGTGAAAGTACATTCTCATGTGTAAGTTTAAGCATTTAAAAGGATTTTCTGTTGATACACAAAATTTGTTTCATTAGACCTTTAAAGCACACTATTTATCATCTTTATAGACTTCATAAATGATTCCTTCTTATAATTTTATCATTTTAAAACATTAGTTGATAATTATTTGAAAACCTAACAAATTCTGGGTGTAATGCTGCATTTCTGGAATCTCAACACTCAGGAAGTTGAGTAGGAGGATTGCAATAGGTCAAGGCCAGCGTGGGCTGCATAATGAATATCAGACTGTCTAAAGCTACATAGCAAGTGTCTATCTCAAAAATAAATAAAAATAAATAAATAAATAGCATATAGCAAAATATAGCACTATATTCGTTGAATATCTGACATATCTTACCTAGGTTTAATTGCTTTGTACACATTGAATAGGACAATTTATATCAAATTTATAGTTTACATAAATGTTTATGAATAATGGAACCATGATTATTGCTAGTTCTGAGACAGTTACTGTCCCAAACTATTTTTTGTAATAATTTGCACTTTATTTTAGATAACACTGCCAGAATTTTAACCAGAAAAAATGGCTTCAACAGACATGAATTCAGTACCTATCTATTGCCTGTGGTGATATCCGACAATGACTACCCAATTCAGAGTAGCACTGGCACTCTGACCATTCGTGTGTGTGCCTGTGACAGCCAAGGGAACATGCAGTCCTGCAGTGCAGAAGCCCTGCTCCTCCCTGCTGGACTCAGCACTGGTGCCTTGATTGCCATTCTCCTCTGCATCATCATTCTGCTGGGTAAGAAGTGCTCAAGGAAAAGGGACGGGCTTCTAAGATGCCTACTTCAG
The DNA here is from genome assembly GCA_009823505.1 of Rhizomys pruinosus. Classification (NCBI taxonomy): domain Eukaryota; kingdom Metazoa; phylum Chordata; class Mammalia; order Rodentia; family Spalacidae; genus Rhizomys; species Rhizomys pruinosus. The sequence continues at coordinate 3,616,077 of VZQC01007142.1, read as the reverse complement.
TGTATCATTGAATAGGAAAGGTAGCTATCAAAATACACCCCTCCTAAACTAATGCTACAGTTTTGAGTCATGCAAATTAACAATGGACATTAAAGTATTTTATCCAATGATAATATACAAAACGTGTAAAGTAATATCTACAGTCATAAACATAAGGGAACTCTACTTCTGTGAACTAGATTCAAATGCAAATGGAAATACACACCAAAATATGTATCTTTTATTACAATAAACATAAAAAGATAAAAACAAGTAGGATGAGTAGAGGCCCGATTCTGTGAGCTTGGAAAGATATACAATTGCAGTTTGGGCTAGACAAGCATGAATTTTGAGATGGAATTAGTTTTTGAAGCCTATGAATAATGAACAAATGAAGGTAGAAACATCTGTAGATAGGACCCCACCATCTCAGAGCTGGCCCACCACTGATGTTCTGTGTGGTGTACTAACACACTTGCACTGATGTCCTGTGTGCTGTACTAACACACTTGGTGCATTGCTTTGGGATCATCTGCCAAATTTATACTGAGGAATAGAATGGATCTGATAGATTTTCCAGAGCATAACCAAGTCTTAACCATAACTCTGAAAATCATAAATTAATAGAATTCAAGTAGATTAAACAAAGGCAAGGCTTATGTTGATAATTTTTCTATAAAGGAAAAAATAACATTTATCCAGTCCAGAGAGGTGGACCAATTGGTTTAAGTTGACTCTCTTGAAGCCTGAGGACCTGAACTCATTCCCTAGGACCTACAAGGTAGAAAGAAAGAACTGACTCCAACAAGCTGTCTCTGATCTCCAAATTGGCTTATACTTATAAACACACACTAAACAATAAATGAAGGAATGAAAAACTCATAAAAATGTGACTGCTAATATAATAATTTAGATTTTATTCCATATTCTAAAGAATTCATATAAGAATAAATTTAGCAATATTTATAATTATTGAAGAAATCAAGCTGTATATGAATTTAGGACCTAAGCCTCATTAAAATAGATCAAAATATATTATAAATTTTTATTTAATATGGATTTTAGTTACATGTTTATAGAAGATTGAGTTTTCTACTGTCAAAATAGAAAATGCAAAGCCTAATTATGGGTATGATAACAGAAAATCAAATTACTCATATAAGATAAACTATTAAATAAATGAGCAATTCTATTCAAGAAGAATATTAAATTTTAAAACATATTCATGACTTTTCATTATATAGCAAATAACAAACTCAATTTTATTTAACAGAATATGTAAGAATTTAAAAAGTTTATTTAATAATACTTGTCTCTGGACATGGTAGTACATAGCTATAATCCCAGTTACTAGGGAGATGTAGGGAGAACATCCTCAAGAAGCTGCCTAGACTAGAAAGGTAGAACAGCCCACAACTGCATCAGTAATAGTAATTTGACTTATCATTTGTAAAATAATGGAAGGAAGCTCATGAATGTTTCTTAGAGTAATTGAATCAGAAAGGCCAAACATGAGGAATATATTTGGGGTGTTTATGTTGTACATTATATAGAGATCTTTATGATGAAATATATATTCAGTAAATAATCTCCAATAAGAATGTTCATGTTAAATTTTCATTATGAAACGTTATAATAAGCACTTTACCATGAAAATTTTGGTTATTGCTAATTGTTATTTTTTTAATTTAAAATTTTTGTTTTTACATTCTGACAAAACTACGGTCAAGGCATGGAAATGCATTATTTTTACACATAATGGAAATTAGAGCTGAAAGTATTGCCAACATCTTCTGAGTCCTGACAGCTTCTGAGTGGCTGAGCGAAAGCACCTTGCTATTCATCAGTGAAACCATGGTTTTCTAGTGGAATTTGGAGACTATTTCCTTTTTCTTCTCAGTATGGCTGTGTAGAGGGTTCGCTCTCTTATATTTTCATTGAAATATGGTCATATAGCCTTTTACCTGATTTACTTAGAACCAGTAATGATCCTTGATTGTGTAACCAATAATGGATTGCTTTTAAACTGCTCTCGGATTAAAATAACTATAGTTACTCTCCAGTCCCATTAGTTAAAACTTTTCTCCCTTTTCTCCCCTTTCTCCCTTTTCTTCCTTTTCAAGGAGCAAGGAAATTAATTTGAATGTGAAGCCACTCTCACTTTTTTTTATTTTCTTCATGATTGGAATTCTTTTTTCTTAGTAACTTTGGTTGGTAATAAACAACCTGAGGTTAAAGATCTTTATATCACACATTTTTCTGTGTGTGCATGAATCTGTGAAATAGGGCAAAATAAAATGAGATTTTTCTCAGAAATCTGAATTACTATTTTGTATCTTTCTTGTGGCCAATTTTAAATCACTTTAGGCTTAAGTACACTAGTTCAAATCTTATTAAGAATATTGTTTTAAAATATTGTATAAGGATATAAAAAACGTGAACATAGTTTAACTGGTCTCTTAGTTGAATCAGTTCAATTTATCTAATTGTTACAAAAGATCTTTGCTATAGGAGATTGAACCCAGGCACTTGAGCATACTAGGCAACTACTCTATCACTGAGTTATAAAAGATCACTATTTAATTCCAAAGATCAGTGTTTTCTGTATAGTCAGGAAGGAAAGTGATTTAAGCTTTTTATAAAAATAAAGAAGTTATTATAATTCAGAACATTCCACCTTGTTGTAAAAATAAATCAGTAATAGCATTTCACCCTGGCTAAAACCTTTTTTTCTTTTAAACTAAGATACAAAATTAACCTCAGGTTCTGACCTGCGCTGCAAAATTTAAACAATTTATACTCTGTAGCATTTTCCCTTTTTATTGCTAGTGTTTCGAATGAACTTATAATGTATCTTCTTGTCTTTGTTCAAGTGATAGTAGTCCTATTTGCAGCTCTGAAAAGACAGCGGAAAAAGGAGCCTCTGATCTTATCCAAAGAAGATATCAGAGACAACATCGTGAGCTATAACGACGAAGGTGGTGGAGAGGAGGACACCCAGGCCTTTGATATTGGCACCCTGAGGAATCCTGCAGCTATTGAGGAAAAGAAGCTCCGGCGAGATATAATTCCGGAAACTTTATTTATACCACGGAGGACGCCTACTGCCCCAGATAACACGGATGTCCGGGATTTCATTAACGAGAGGCTCAAAGAACATGACCTAGACCCCACCGCGCCTCCCTACGACTCACTTGCAACCTATGCCTACGAAGGAAACGACTCCATTGCTGAATCTCTGAGCTCCTTAGAATCAGGTACTACTGAAGGAGACCAAAACTACGATTATCTCCGAGACTGGGGCCCTCGGTTTAATAAGTTAGCCGAAATGTATGGTGGGGGGGAAAGCGACAAAGATACTTAGCTTGGCATCTATGTTCTGTTCAGCAAAAGAAAGTAACTTTGCGGACATTGTCTCCACTTCACAATATTTGATATTCAGGAGAATTTTCCTGCCATTCAGCACAGTTTTCCCATTTATATCCTAATTTGTTCATTAATTACATTAATTCTTTCCTGTAGAATGTCTCATGGAATATATACAACATTTTATTTAATCACTTCCAAGAGCCAAAGCTATGGAAATCCAATGTTACACATCTTAGTAAATAAAAGATAATTTCAGAAACACGAACAGGATAGCTCTCCCTAAGTAACCTCAAAAACAAGCCGCTTCTGTTAGATACACCCTTGCAAATGAAGCTTTTAAAACGGCGAAGAAAACATTTAAGGTATATCCTGTTCTGTACATTAAATTAAAAAAATGTACATGTGGTGTTAGTCGGTGTGATATGCAGCCTGGTATATTGCGTTTGTGCAATTTCATTTCATCAAATTCTATCTGCTAATGTTTTATATTTATATTTTTGTATTTATTTTTAAAAAAATAAACCAGTTTTTACAACTACTTTGTCTCCAGCTTCTTTATTCCTTAGGAAGAAAACAATTTTCCATAAATTAAATACATTGGTGTCAAATTATACTAAATATATGAAAGAAGATATATTCATTATACCTAAATATTGAAAACCCTGACCAAATTTATATGACAGGTAAGCACTGATTTTACCAGTAAATTATTAGATTGTAATATATGAAAATTTATTCATAGTAAATACATTTGTCATTTATAAGCCAACTGAAATTTATCATTCAAAAAATTTACAAGGCCACCTCTCTAGGCCCTGAGATACATATGGGGTCAACCACATGCAAACAAATTTAAAACATTCTTTTTTTGTGCTAAAGACCATAGTGATACAGTAAGCTTGTTTTATTCATATTCACTGAAATCATTTTTAGAGGAATAAAACATTTTCTCATTTTGAATGACATTTGTGTTATTGAGGTTTATAGGCAATAATAGTTCAGACAGATCTCAGACTGAAATAATCTTTGAAAGGAAATATATTTACCTCCCATGGTGACTTTGAAAATGCCTAGTAATGACAGTAATAATGCTCAATATTCCATTAAGATACAGCTTCCCAATTATGTCAGCTTCCTGAAATGCACCACATAAATTGTAACAGTCTTTTTGTGCTGATTTAATAGAAAGTAATTTTTTTTAAAATGTACCTGCATTTAATCATTTAATGTTATCAAGAATCTGGAGGTGAGCTACTGTGACTGATTTCCTGTTGCTCAAGCTTCGCTTCATGATTTATTTGTAAAAGGAATACTTTATTAGACTTAGAATCTGAAGTAGCATTCCCATATGAGAATATTATACTCAATACCGAGGCTCTGTATGGCAATTAGTGACAATGTTATGGCTTAATTGAGTAAGTCTGGGTGCAATATTGACATATCCTTAATGCAGAATTAATTATTTCAGTCTTGGTGAACTGTATTTTTTTCTAATTTCCTGACTGAAGGAACCCACTCCATTCTGTGGACTGATATTTTAGTTTGTATTATAATCTGCTTATGAAAGAAGGATGGCCCACGAAGCTTAGTCATATTGCAATGCTAAGGACACAATAGGCTGGATATTAACACTTAATTTGATAAAACCACGAATGTATATTTTAGGCTGACTTTCAAATAGACAAGATTTAAGAACCAGTAGTTTTCATATCTTTGCTGAATTGAAATGGTGGAAAATGATCTTTATCTTGAAGAATTCAGTCACTAAAAAGAGAACTCAGTGACAATGAAAATGAAAAGCCAAGGCATAAGAATATTTCATTGTAGTTATAATTCAAAATACAATTTGATTAATATTAGTTCTAAATTTCCAATGTTACTAATTCATTGTACCAATATTAGGTACAATACTGAACCTTATTTGAACATTTAATAAATTATCTTCATTAGGAAATGTCAAAATGACAGTAACTTGTTCTACCATTTACTTCATTATTTATTAAAAATAAAATCCAAAAGTATGACAGCACTCTCTACCATAACTCAAATTATGATTCCCAAACTCTATACACCATGATTAACAGGCTTCTTTGCTAAATGAAAGCCTGCAATATACAAAAATCATTCAATAGCAGACACATTACTAAGGATGTTAATAATAATAGTTTGTTAAAGTTTTGATTTCTCAGTAACCCTGAGATTCAAAATATATTTCTATTAGAACTTTGTTTAAATTCTCTTAGTCACTCCCCAGAACTGTGTTCTCATAATGGAATGCCCAGTATATAGATTATTCAGTCATTAGTTTTCTGTGCTGATGGGTCAACTATCTCTCAGAATAATCCTGATGCTATTGAAACAATATGGGTTGTTTCACTTCTTCATTTCCATTTATCTTCAATAAGTGGATGTTAACTGAGTATTTATTATAAAATAAAGGAATGTTTTGCCACATAGTGATAGAATAAATTACGTATAGTTCTTCTACTTACAAGGGTATAGTTCTTCTAGTTATAAAATTCATGGATGGAAAAGTTATAAAGTTACCAAAACATTTGAATTTAGAATAAACTACCTAGATTTTTTCAATTATGATTTCTAAGAAAAAAATCATTGTCCTTTTTTCATTACTTTAGTATTCAAAGGAGTTTAAAATGCTGTATGAATTTTTGCTCTTTGGAAATGCTGACCAGGTTCCAAGTGATTCTACACTCAGGAAAATGTCAAAGGTTATGAAATTATGAATTCATTTTGTTAGACAAATACGATTTTATTTCCCTATCTCTTTATCTTTCACACATACAATATAACATAACCATAAGAAAAGGGGTATATATTGGCAGATTTATCCATATGTAGTATGGCAAATTTGATATCTAATGCCTTCTAAAATAAAACAAGCTAGAACTTTGGGAGGTCTTAATATCTCAGTTAATATGTCAATATATATACCTGATTTTCTAGACATAATTTATAAGTTCATTATATATGTGTGTGTGTGTGTTACATATGACCATGATAAATTGTTTCAACAAAATACTCAAGGAAAAAATAATATGTACTTTAGTTCACAAAGAGACATAATATATGTATTTATTAATATATAATTTCAGCTTGTCATGCATAAATGAACTGATCATAGTCAGGGTAGAAGGATAAGTGATCTGTACAGTCATTTTGATCTAATTCACTAGCTGTAAACTAATAGTCTCTCAAGTGTATCTTATGGATAGAATGAAATGGATGTCTTAGGAATAAGGACTCTGTGGCTTCTCATTCTCTGAACATTGGTCAGTTGTGGGTTTCTGTGCTTTCACCATCTGCTGAACAAGGAAATATGTCTCTAGTGAGAGTGGAAACATGCATTCATCCTATGTGTAAAGCTTGCATTTTGGTAATTGCTGGCTGCTGAGAGGATAAAAGACAGTGTCTTATAGTGATGGGACTCTTTTTGAGTCCAGTAGATAGATCTACACTAAAGGATATTTTTGGATATTTGGGAATACAAAATGAGGACTCTGTAAGCATTAAATTGGGCCATGGACAGTGCAAAGAGATGCATAAAGAGGATAGAATGAACATAGAATCAAACAATATTATACACAAATATAGTAAAAACAAAATTTTAAGGGAATAGAATAAAACGAAGCCCATGTATTTTTAAAAGACACTGAAAAAGTGGAAGAATTATGGGCCACCCCCTTGAGCACTTATGTCTAATAAATGTTACACATATGTGCTAAAAATAACAAGATAGTATAAAAGATTAATATCAAGGAATGAAGTAGATAAAACTATTCTGGACTCTTTTATTTTAATGCTGGTGCCCGGGCTTTTGTCCGTTATTCCTTCACAAGTAGTACTTACATTGTATATGATAGTCACTCAAATTTTTACATTATCTTTCATCATCGACAAATTGCTTTATAATGAATTGTACCCTTATTTATTTACTGTATACACATTCATCAATATCTTCAGCATTGATTCAATTGTCCTATTCAGCAGTATGAAGTACCTACCACTCTGTGACTTTTGGTTGCACATTTAAAGAGATTATATTTAATCATTTATTAAATGATCTAAAAATTTTTACCTTCATGGAATACCTTATAAACCAACTAAATACATTTTATATTATGTAGAGCAGTCCTCCTTGTAACTGAGCTCATATTTTGTCTTGGCTAGATGCCAACTTAACAGCCTCTAATCTACTTTACTTCTTCAAATGTACTATTTGCTATCAAGTCATTTGTTCTCATGGAAGATTGGCTAACTTTCCAAGTTTATTGGAAAAATATGGCATTGCTCTACTTTTCAAAGAACTTCCCTAAATCATCCTTCTTTAAAAGTTTCATTCTAAAGTACTATTAAACACTAATACCTGTCCCAACCAGAAGACCTTAAGCCTTAAATTAAATTTCATTATGTTTATGGAATTTTTTCACTGCCAAGAGAATATTAATTGTCATCTTGATGATAACTATCCAATAATTTATGTCTGAATTTCTCTGGAAATCACAAAGAAAACTGTTACTTAATAGGGTTATTGTATCCTCAGCACATCTACGGAAAACCTATGCATTTCTCCACCAAGCACACAACAGACTTGTGGCACCTGTTGTCTGCCCCACCCTTAGTTGGCAGTGCTGCTCTTCCATGGAGATCCTTGCTGGAAGACCTTAGAGTCCTTCATGGTCTTACATTTGCTGAAAAATATCACTTTCAGGCAGTTGAATTTATTTAATTTTTATAATCACAGTATCTTGCATATCACCAATTTCTCTTGCCCAAAGCAGTAACTGCTTTCTGGAGTACTGGAGGTAGTCAATTACCTTCCTGACTTGGCTCTTTTTCTCCCTGCATATTTTACTGTGAGGTATAGGTCAGAAACTTTCACAGTAAAATTCCTATGAGATTGTTTCCTTCTTCTAAACTCATTAAATATTCCCAGTTTTACTCAGAGTAAAATACAAGATTCTAGCAATGGCATAAAACTCCTTCCAGGACCCTTCATCTTCTAGTTCAATTTTTACTCATCCAGTTCTGCACCTTACTTTTTTACTCCTTCCCTCACCATGTGCTTATACTGTCACTCCTTGCTCATTTGGCATAAATGTTTGATCAACTGGCAGCTTTTATTTGAGGCCTACCCTATCTAATGCATTTAAAAGCATAGTTTCTCTAGACTAGGCTTCAATGGGATTCTTTCCATTTGAATATATCCACATTTTAACACATTAATAACTTATTTGTTTGATATGATTATTTCTTTCACCCTCAAACAGAATGTAGAATCCAGCAGAATATTAATTTCCTCTATTTTGCATTACATTTTCCTAGGATATAGAACTGCTTACCTGTATAGATACTCAATAAACACCTTTTGGTAGAACAGAGAGATGATTTATTATTTGGCTTGACTTAGGTTTGCACATTAGATATTAAAGGTCTATTGTTACTGTCTTTTTTCACAGACAACAAACTACTCAAGGTGATAGGAGTAACTTAGAGATTTCTTTCTTCATTTTCTGGGAACCATTTTGATTCCAGAATCTTTCAGTATTGGGACATGATTCTAAGAATATTAGATAGTACACTGCTATAATCCTGTCTCCCATATACTTGGGAAGCTGAGGTAGGAAGTTCAGGTGGACATGGCCCACAGAGTAAGTTCAAAGTCAATCAAGAGAACACTGTCCTATTTCAGAAGTGAATATAACAATATAATAAAAAATAAAAAAGACTAAGAATGTAGCTCAGTGATAGAATCCTTGCCTAACTTCAGTCTTCTGGGCAAGGAAATAAACCAACAAACAACAACAACAACAACAACAAATTATACAGTAGTTTTCAATGTCTCACAAATTGGGGAAACTTTTTTTTTATAAAATTAATGAATATATATTGGTCTAAAAGGCTCACAAATATAAGAGCAATTTTCTATAAATTAAAGGATGTATAATGGTCTTAAAAGGTACCCCAATCTAAGAACTGTTTTCTATGAAATAAAACTGCAAAAGTGTTTGAATTGTTTGCAAACCATCAAAGCTCACCTTACTATGAACTTTACTAAAATAAGTGCTCAGGTGAGTGAGAGATCAATTATCATTTCTCACTGTCTTCTACTGGGTTGGAGTCCTGATCATAATTGGGTAAACTTAGGCATCTACATCTGTGAAAAGGCTGAAAAGAGAGTCAGTCAGTTGCTTGGGGAGAAGAATCCTGAAACAATGGATTGTTCCAAAGGAATTAGAGGCCACAGGTCCTAATGAAATTTCTCCTTCATTGGACAATGGCTGCCTTTGAAGTTAACTTTTCCCCATATAATTTTTTGCTTATTTCTTTTAATCCATAATTCTCTGTACATTTGCATCTCCTCCTGTACTTTGTACAAGTTTCATTTGTTAATATTGTTAAGATCCAATGAAGTAATTGACATTCAAAGAGAGCCTTCACATTTACCTACACATGTATTTAGGAGACTAACTTTATTTACAACTCAAAACAAAAGAGTTGCAAGATGGTGACAGTATGGATAGAGAAGAGCAAAAATGTTAAGAGCCATAGGAGCATTGGTGATTAAAAAAATAAAAATGTCAGATATTTTTGCCATCGGTTTGCTTTGTTCTTTTGTTTTTCAAGAGAAGGTATCACTATAGGCCCAGCTGGCCTGGTACTCCACTATGTAGACAGGGGTGGGTTTGATCTCACAGTTATCTCTCTGCCTCCCAAGTGTTGGGACTAATGGCATATACCAACACACCTGGAAATATCAGGTTATTTTAAATCATCAAAGACATACATAAGACAAAGATATATATATATATATATATATTATATATATATATATAATATATATATTTATATATATATATATAATATATATATAATATATATATATTGTGTTTTTTCTTTGATCTCAATAATTTACCATGTGTATTGTATTTGTTTGTGGTTCAGATGCAAATCTCAATAATTCTTTGAGACTATATATGTAATACCTATGATGAATGATTGTTTTATTTTTGGATTTTAATAGCTGCAGAAAAGAGGGGAAACGTCACATTTCACAAATTTGATTATTGAAACACAAAGATAAAAAGAATTTTCCCCACCTTCCTTTGTATTCTTATAAGTAGGGTTATTTTAGATGATATATAAATTAACACAATGAATATTCTACATTAAATTATTTCAATAGTAAAGGATTAAAGACTCACAAGAGCATAATAAAACCCGATAGACCATTTGTGAAGTTTTTGTTCCAGCTGTGGAATTATCCTGAATTTGGAACATGACATTTACAACTCCACAGGAAAGAAAGCACAGCAACTTCATCCCCAATTTTTTTCCGAACTAACCTCCTACACATTGTGAAATATTTAGAAGTAGGCCCAGGATTCTTATCATGATCTTTGCCTCTCTCTTTTTGCCATCCAAAAGACTTTAGAAGAATTCCCTCAGCATGTGCAGCATCTCCCTGTGTTGCTGCTTAACTTTATTTCTCTTGCTTTCATGACTACTACCCTCTAATCTCATTTAAATTATTTTATTAATATGATTGCCTCTTTGTTTAAAATAAAAAGGCTACCAAATCCACTGATTGTCCTAAATTCTGCACATTTTTAATTTTTTTCTTTTTGCAGAAAATAACTTCAGCTACTTCTTTGAATTTTTCATCTAAATGTACAATTACATGTTAAATTTATATACTTTTAAAGGGTCCATTTTTTAATCTTTAGAATTTGTCTGCATTCATGATCGCCATGAGCATGCTTAAGGTTGTAGGTACATCTGTAGTTCCAGTGTATGAATGTTACATTGTGTTGACAAGTCCATATAATTTAAATAAAAGAAACTCCAAATTTTCAGTTCCATTTGATTAAACACTTAAACTTGACAAAATGCTAGTACCTATAACACATTGGGCATCTAAATAGGTATTATATAAATATCCGTTGAGTGACTGATTAATCTTGGCATCGCAACACTTTGTTTCCTAATTTTGGCAGTGTGGAAAATGTCAGGTTCCTTACCTTCCCCTCCCTCAACCAAAAAGGCAACATGTTTCATTCATATTTGAAAAAGCATATTCTAGAAATGTCACAGTAACCTTTTAAGATGACAGTCTCTGCCTAGGAATTCTTGACAGCAACTATGCACAATTATGCCAGCTATATATCGAAATTTTCTTACATCATTTTCCCCAAAGTGATAGCCTGAGAAGACAGCATGTAAGAATTTGGTGGAAGGAAGCAAAATTTTGATACACTCTGTAAAAATTTTATTTTTGAGATATGAATAGAAAAAGTGGAATTCGATTTTATATTGGTTTTACTATAAAACAGGATAGCTTAAAGTACTTGCAGATAAACTTCTTATGTTTTATCTCTTCTACTTATGAACTTCAAATAACTATTCAATTAAAATATAGAATATTGAATGCATTTTTTAGTTTTAAATTTTCATTACCATAAATTTTTTAATTTTGAGGCAAAATCAAGAAAAATGAAGGCAAACTCAAAAGTTGAATTCCAAACTACTTTAAATACATGCTATATCAGTGATAGATCAAATATCATTGATAAACAGTATCAACAATGTGTATGCTTGGAAAACTTGCATATAGTATGTTATGACTAATTTATGAGAACAGAAATAATTAAGAATGTAGAGACATCATGATGATTAGGATGATGAGAGTAATGATGTTAACCTCCATTCTTGTGCCAGTATTTCTCATTGTCTTTCATAAAATAACACAAATACTTGTCTCAATGACTCAGTATGGTAAATACTATTATTAGATTCATTTTATTTGTGAGGAAAATACAAGAACAGAAGGTTAAGTAGAATTGCCTAAAGTTCAACTATTGTTATGTACTGGAGCTTGAAATCAAAAGTTACTTGACTTGAAGTCTAAAGCTCTTGGATCCATAGTTACCATGGGGGAGAATTTCAAAACTTCAATCTTCATCTTTCAAGATGATTTACTGTTAACAATAGTAAATAGATTGTTTTCAACAATGCTAATATGAAGAATGATTTTTGACTAAAAATTATACTGTATGAAATTTGCACATTGCCACTGTCAATATTAATTACAATTAACTTTCAAAAGTCTAATCAGGGGGATAAAGAAATGCCTCAGAGGTTAAGATCACTTGCTGTCTTGCAGAGAACTCAGATTCAGTTCCCAGAACCCGCATGGCAGCTAACAACTGTCCATAACTTTGGTTCCCATAGATTTGACACCTTTTTCTGACCTCTGTAGGCATTGCACTTACATACATGCAGGCAATACACTCATACACATAATATAAAAATAATAAAATATGTATAAAGTTCTAATCAGCACAGGTTATTTTTTCACTCAGATCAATATAGATAAATATACATTGATAAATACTGTTACCTACAAAGAGACTTCTGCAATATGTTATTACATTGCTTCATATTCAGAAAAGTTAAATGCATATGGAATATGGACACTTTTATAATGTTTTGATGGGTAATGAATAAGAAGTAATTGTATCAGTGAGGAAAAATGTTTGACAATAAAAATTTCCTTATTGGGAAAAACAGAAATATACTTGAGTCTTGCTAGTCAACAGGCCCAGCCAATATGTGAACTCCAGTTTCAGTGAGACCTTGTCTCAGAACATGAGGAAGGAAACTTGGAAGAAGATGCCAGTGTTGTCCTCTGGCCTCCACATGCACAAAGATGAATGTGCAGTCCTTCACACACAGGTACACACACACACACACACACACACACCACACACATACAGGTACATACACACACAAATTTATCAATAAAATAAAAATATCTATTCCTCTATTTCATTTAAGTAGTGTGTGTTATGGTGTGTCTTAGATCTTTAATAGTGACAAATATAGCACTTGTGATTTGTGTTTTTATTTAACTGAGCAATAAAGACTCTTAAAGACAAGATGTGAAAATAAGTCTAAGGATCAGTCCTCAATACATTTATTTTTTTTTCTTTTTTTTTGTTATAAAACTTTTTCCATAAGTCTTACATCATTTCTCAATCAAATCTAAAGTCACTTCCCTTTCCATGCCCCCCACCCCACCAGACTCCCTGCACTCTGCCATACATGTCTTGCATCTTTTTCATAGTCTTTACAGAGTTTTTTTTTCCAGTTCTTTTGTTGTTATTGTTTTCTCCTATTTGTATTGCTTCTGGTAGATATAATATATTAATATTATATATATATATATATATATATATATATATCATTTTACTAAAGCAATGTGTTCACTACTATGAGCTCATTTTCATTCAACTTTGTGATGTATTTTACGTCCATTTCTTTATTCCTTGTTGCCTCTTAATGTGTCAAGATTAAGGGAATGTTCTAGTTATGTTGTCATATAATAATGCTACATGACAAATAATGTTCACATCTCAAATCTTTTTAATGAATACAGGAAATTACTGCTATATGAACATAAAGCTTTTCTTGTTTTATATATATAATATTTTGGATGTTTTGCATATTTCATACATCATTTCTCAGTCCAATTTAGGACACATTCCCCTTCCCATGCCCCCACCCATGCCAGTTCATTGCATTCTGCCATGCTTTCTTACATTGGTTTTCTAGGTTCTTTTTTTTCACATTTTTTTTCTCTTTATTTCTATTACTCTAAAATATGCATTACATACTCCTCCACAATATACCAGAGTGTTCCCCTTTCCCACCAACCTCTCCAGCAATTTGGTAACATTTGTTTTACTTATCTGCTCAACCTCACCGGGGTAAGGTAAAATCTTACAGCTGGTTTTTAATTTATTCATCTCCTTATTAGCTATGTTGAACTTTTTGAATATGTTCTCACCCATCTTCAGTTCTTCATTTGTGAATTCTGTATTAGCTCTTTACTGGTCCATCCTCTTTGATAAGTCATGTGTTGCTTGCCCTTCGGTTTTTGAGTAATTTATATATTCTGGATGTTAACAGTCTATCTGATGTATCACTTGTTAAGGTTTCCTCCCACTCTATGAGCTTTCTCTTTACTTCCTTGATTTTTTTTTTTTTATTTTGCTGTACAGAAACTTTTGCGCTTAATGTGGTCCCATTGTCTATTGTTGACCTTGTTTCGAATGCAGCTGCTATCTGGTTTAGAAAATCTTTTCCTGCACCTATGTCTTGTAGTTTACTGCCAGTATTTTCTTCTTCAATTTTTTTTTTTTTTTTTTTTGAGATAGGGTCTCCCTGTAGCCCCAGCTGGCCTGGAACTCACTCTGTAGACCAGGTCGGCCTTGAGTGTGTCACCACACCTGAGACTATTCTTAATCATCATGTAGGTGCTGGGAATTGAACCTGGGTCCTCTGAAAGAGCAGTTGGTACTCTTAACCGCTGAACCATCTCTCCAGCCCTTGCCAATATTTTCTTCTATCATTTTCAAAGTTTCTGGTTTTACATTGAGGTCTTTAATCCATTTGGAGTAGAGTTTTGTACACAGTGAGAGGTAGTGGTTCAGCTTCATCTTTCTACAAGTGGTGGTGATCCAGTTCTGTCAACACCATTTGCTGAAGATGCTGTGGGGGATAACCATACCAGACTTCAAACTATATTACAGGGGTACAGTAATAAAAACAGCCTGGTACTGGTGCAAAAACAGACCTGTAGAGCAATGGAACAAACCTGAAGAACCAAGCCTGAGCACATGCAATTTCAGCCACCTCATATTTGACAATGGGGCCAAGAAGACCCAATAAAGGCTTCTTCAATCACTTTCGATTATTGCCTTTGAAAAAGATGTGGCAAAAACATCAAAGTTATCATAAAGATAAATTTTTCAATCTACCTTTTTCAAGCATTTAAAATGATGAAAAATAAGCCCTCTGAACTTACTTAAGAATTTGAAAGGTTTTTAGTTATACAAATGAAGTTATACTTATGTAAAAATTCATAACCATGTGACCTCAGACTGCTACTTCCAAACATGACTGACTGTCTGCTGTCTTCCTATGTGTTCACTTTTACCAGATAATTCTACGCCCTGATGTCCCAATTTTGTCTACAATATTAACTATGTCTCAGATCCATTGCCATGTGAACCTATTGCTAGATAAAGGCATTCACCAAAAAGTCCACTTCATTAGAATTTGCAAATGCTTTTGAAGAAAAGATGTATAAATTGAGATTAGTTCTCTGGGCTAGAGATAATTATTTTCTATTTTGTTAAATTCTCAACATTTTGCAGGGCATGGTGGCACATACCTTTAGTCCCAGCACTAAGGAGGCAGAGGCAGGAGGATCTCTATGAGTTCAAGGCCAGCCTGGTCTACAGAGGGAGCTCCAGGCCAACTGGGATTAAAGGGAGACCCTGTCTCAAAAAAAGACCAAAAAATAAAAAATTCTCAACATTTTATAAGAATTTCATCCTATTTCCCTCCCTTCCTCTGTGTCTCCCTCCCTTCCTCCTTCTCCCAACAACTATGCCCTACCAGTTGCCCTCCCTTCCTCTGTGTCTCCCTCCCTTCCTCCTTCTCCCAACATCTATGTCCTACCAGTTGCCTTCCCTTCCTCTGTGTCTCCCTCCCTTCCTCCTTCTCCCAACACCTATGTCCTACCAGTTGCCTTCCCTTCCTCTGTGTCTCCCTCCCTTCCTCCTTCTCCCAACACCTATATCCTGCCAGTTGCCTTCCCTTCCTCTGTGTCTCCCTCCCTTCCTCCTTCTCCCAACACCTATATCCTACCAGTTGCCTTCCCTTCCTCTGTGTCTCCCTCCCTTCCTCCTTCTCCCAATACCTATGTCCTACCAGTTGCCTTCTCTTCCTCTGTGTCTCCCTCCCTTCCTCCTTCTCCCAACACCTATATCCTACCAGTTGCCTATCATGAGAAACAAAAGGCAACAAGGAAATATTTATTCTTTTATTTTTGGTATTTTTTAGACAGGGTCTCCCTTTTAGTCCCAGCTGGCCTGAAGCTCACTCTGTAGACCAGTCTGGACTTGAACTCACAGAGATCCACCTGCCTCTGCCTCACGAGTGCTAGGATTAAAGGTGTGCACCGCCAAACCCGGCTATTATTCTTAATTATATATGGTTAATGGAAACAGTGAGAGTTTAAAAAACTTTCTATCTTATTACAAATGCCATAAAAATGAGCTTAATTTAAACATTAGCTGACCATCTGTCTCTATAGACAATGTTTTTACCCAATATTTTCATTGAAAATTAAATCTAAAATTAAATTAGTTCTTTAAGGAAGATGGTTATTACTAAGCAGAGTCACTTCAATGCCAGACTGGAGCAGCATGACCAGGAAGAAAAGATATCACCAAAGACTTCTGAGAATTGTTTGAGGATGAAATCTGTTCAGAATGGAACTATAAGCATTAATTAACTGACTCTCAGCCTTTATCCATTTTAGATTTAAAAGTTTGCAGTGAGAATTTGGTAATAGTGAGATGATAAATTCTGAAATATGATTAGGATCAAATCAAGGAAAATGTGAACTTGAGGACATTGTTAGTAAACTAGCTTTGAATCAGATGATGAAGCATGGTTAAGTTTTGTAATTTAAAATGTTTATGTGCATTTTTTCAATATTCTTTTTAATTCCCCAGTGTTTATGGATGGGATAGGAGGCATTTTGTCATTTTCTTTATTTTTCAAACTTACATTTCAAAAAAACCATATGAAATTTGGAAATTTTATTTAATTTTCTATTTATGTGTGAGTGTGTGAGTGTGTGTGTGTGTGTGTGTGTGTGTGTGTGTGTGTGTGTGTTCCTACTTGTCTGTAAATGCACCATATGAAAATATGGGGCCTTGTAAACCAAGAAATGGTGTCGGATTCCCTGGAACTGGAGTTACATGTAGTTGCAAACCACCCACTAATCATGTTGGGAACCAAACCCATGTCCCCTACAACAGCTGTATGCACACTTAAGTGCTTAGCTATCTCTACCAGCTCTATATTTAAATTTTGTCTTTGAAAAATTTGGATGCTGACAGGGAAGGAATAGAATAATTTTATAAAGGAATATTGACTATATACTTATGCTTCCCTGTGGTTTATTAAAGTATTTTATTTATTATTTTATTGTATGTGTATGAGTGCACTTATTGCCTGTATGCATATAACTGCACCTCTGTCATGCAATGCCCCTGGAGGTCTTAAGGAGGTGTCAGATCACCTGGAACTGGAATTAAAGACTCAAGTTAGCTGCCAAGTGAATTCTTTTTACATAAAAGAAAAGTAAGCAGCACTAACTCTCTGATTTTGAGGAAGTCAAACTGAAGAATAATCTTGGAAAGACAGCCAAATAGGTCTGGAGCAGAAACAAGCAAAAATATGTGAAATAAGTTGAAGATACATTTTGAACTAAGAGATCCATCATAATTTAAAATTTTCAGAGTGTTAGGAATTTTAAATTGGTTTTAGATTCTGAGACATAGTTCATGATATTATTGTAATGTATAAAATGTTTTAAAATACATTTGCCATGGAGCCTACAGTGAACTTGTGTATAAAATATTACATTTTTATTTTGAAAAGTAGATGAGCAATATATTTTATTTCAGTGACAAAATTTATGACACTTTATTTTTAAATAAATCAGTGTTACACTGTTAGAACAATAATACTCTATTCCTGCATGTAATATATAATTAGGCATTGATTTTCAGGATTTTTTAAATTGAATTTATATTGTATTATATCTATCATCTCCCTATCCTCTACAATGCATTTGGCACTATCATCTATCTTCCATTTGTTACTTTCATCTGTAATCTTATTTGTAGTAAATGTAAATTTTCTTATAATTAATTGTGGAATATTAAATTTTATCATTAATATCTGCCTTGCAGTTTTGTTTGTAAATCCCATAATTTCTACACTATTCAATCAAGTATTATTTTGTTTACATAGATATATACAATTATATAGATAATGATGAATATTATAACATCATTTTCATTATTTTAGCATTGTAAAGACTTCCTCATAGTCTCACATAATTTTTTTTTACCTGGTTAAAATTTACCTGTCTTTATCTAGATGGCAACTTTTCTTTAAATTTCCTCTTTTTTCTACTTCCTATCTCTTTTTGTTAGCTTTAATTGACTTCATTTTCCATTAATTTCATGTATGGAATAAAACAGTAAATGTTGCTAGCAATGGATCTGAAATGATGATTTCCAGTGAAATTAACTTATGAACAATGCACAAAATGTAAGTGAAAATATTTTTTTAAATATTTTACTTATTTTTATTTTATGTGTATGTTTTGTCTGCATACGGTTATCTGCATACAGTTTCATGTCAGTAAAAGTCAGAAAAAGGCATTGGATGCCTTGGAACTTGAGTTATGGATGGTTGTTGACTGTCATATGGGTGTTGGAAATCAAACCTCTATCCTTTGCATGACCATCCCATGCTCTTAACTGTTGAGAAGTCTCTCCAGTGCCTGAAAATACTATTCTGGTACTGTTATTTTGGGAGTAATTTACAAAAACAGTATCTGCTTGCCACCACTTTTAAAATAATATTAATTGTAATTATATTTATGTTTTGTACCTGGTTTGACTGGATATGTTGTGCTGTCCACATAGATTGGCTGTAGTCTCTATATTATTGCTTTGTCACCCATTACATATGTGAAAGCTATTAACTACATATTTCTTTCCCATTTTGTTCCAGTTTCAGTCAGTCTATATATTTTTCATTCATTTTGTAAAGTATTTGTATATTCTGGTGTGTCAATGTGGTGGAACTGAGCAATGCCCACAAATCTAAAATAAAACAACAGAATTTGTGGATGTGTCTGAAAGAAGCAAGTTGAGTAGATAAGATCCGAAAAGATCTCTTTCTGCACAGTTGGTAGGAGTCACCTAACCCTTTGACAGCTTGCAAAGAACAAAAGACAGAAGAGGCATTTCACTCTGCTTTGAGCTGGGATACAAATCTTAGACAGCAGTGCTCCTGTTTCTCTGGTCCAGAGGTGGAAGATAAATTACAGGACCATCATACCTATATCGACAGCTTTCACAGACAGAAAGTGGAAATTGTCTCTTTTCCTAATGACATGAGCCAAATGTTATGCTAAATCACCATCTATGTCTCTCTGCTTCCCTTATATAGACATATGTATTCTATTATTATGTTGTTTCTCTGAAAAAAATCTTATTAATGTGCATGGAATTGTTGTACCCAGGTCTAAGGATTTGTTTTATTCTAACACTTTTGTATCCTACTGCATGGTGTTCTTTACATTGTTGATATTTTGCTATATATATATATATATATATATATATATATATATATAATGTGTGAGTGAAGCTAATGCATATCTAGAATACTGAAGAAATACTTATAGGCAATATATGAATTTTTATCCTTTCAAAACACTTCCCTTGAAGATATCTTACTTAATGGAACATATAGCTAAATATTAAATCTGCCAGCAATTTTTTTTCCTGAGTTTCATATAAAATTAATACTCACTGCTCAGTTTTGCACATGCCATCTGACAAATCTAATGCTAGGTTAATTTTACTCACCTTATAGTAATTGATAATTTTTTTTCTGCACTGTTGGTAGGAATCACCTAACCCTTTGATAATTTTGATAAAAAATTGATAATTTTTTATAGTGATAGATAAATTTTATGTGTCTCACAGACTGTAATTTTGAAATGTCTCAAATAATCTAATTCATCCAAATAAATGATGGCAAATAGGTTTACTTATGGTTTTAATCAGCTACAGGCGAGGCTAGAGAGATTGCTCAGTGATTAACAGCACTGACTATTCTTGCAGAGGATCCAGATTTAGTTCCCAGCATCCACATGGCAGCTAACAACCTTATCTGTAACTACAGTTCCAAAGGAATCTGACATCCTTTCTGTCCTACATGGGACTTGCATGACAAAGATGCACTTATATACATGCAGGCATAACACTTATAAACATGAAATAAATAAGCAAATTCTTTTTTGAAAGCGCTAAGGCAATCAGTGTCTACTGAGAGAGGAAGAGTCAGTTTTCTCCAGGGAGGACATTCTTGAAAGGTTATCCAGTCTTAGTAGTGACCCTAAAAATATGTACATAAACAACTTAAATGAATCCATGCTCATGGTTTATTATACATGAGTGTATGGATTTCTATGTATATACAACAATATTAACCAAATAAGTGTTCATAAAAGGTCATGAGAGGCAGTGTGGCAGAAATTGAGAAAACTTGAAAGGAGGACAGGAAGCATTGGCAATGGTGCAAATCCTTAACTTATGTACTAAATTCTCAAAAAATAAAATGAGCCGGGCATGGTGGCGCACGCCTTTAATCCTAGCACTCGGGAGGCAGAGGCAGGCGGATCTTTGTGAGTTCAAGGCCAGCCTGGTCTACAGAGTGAGTTCCAGGGCAGCTGGGGTCACAGGGAGACCCTGTCTCGAATAGACGAAAGAAAGAAAGAAAGAAAGAAAGAAAGAAAGAAAGAAAGAAAGAAAGAAAGAAAGAAAGAAAGAAAGAAAGAAAGAAAGAAAGAAAGAAAGAAAGAAAGAGAGAGAGAAAAAGAAAGAAAGAAAGAAAGAAAGAAAGAAAGAAAGAAAGAAAGAAAGAAAGAAAGAAAGAAAGAAAGAAAGAAAGAAAAATGTCCCGCACAAGAACCTTCATAATCTTTTGTTTTGCTTTGTTTTCTTCTTCAAGATCACCAACTTAGAAATAGCAATGGAGAAGATCAGGGGAATTGGAGGAGAGACATTTGGGGTACAGTTGGACTTAATAGTTGACCATTTTAAATAGTCTGTCTTTGGTTTAGCCACATGCATGACTGACATTTCTTGTTTATTTCTTCATTTCATTTCAGTTCTTTAATTTTTATTTACTAGATTTCCATTTCTCTGATTTGTTCTAATATATTATATAAATTCTGAATCTAAGGAGCCTTTATGTTTTTTTCTTTATTTATTTGTAATTTTAGCTATATTTTGATCTCTTAACCCTGTTATATTTTCTTCTGAATCTAGAAGAGTTTATGTTTCATTTATGTATTTGTTTGCTTTTTTGTTTATTATTATTTTCACTTGTGTTTTTATCTCTTAATCCTAATATTACTTTATCTGACTCTAGGAGTATTTAGGTTTCTTTTTTTAATTGTTTAAATGCTTATTTGAGGTATTTATTCCAATAGAAAATTAAGGAATTCACTTCTACAATGTGTGCCTGTGTTTAGGTTTTGGCATATAGTAATCATTGGTTATTATACTTTTATTAATATTTTTCCTTCATTATCAGATCTATACAGAGTTCGGTTAGCATATTTTCTAACCATTGACATTTCAAGAGAAAAGATTTTATGAATTTTCTCTCA
The DNA here is from genome assembly GCA_009823505.1 of Rhizomys pruinosus. Classification (NCBI taxonomy): domain Eukaryota; kingdom Metazoa; phylum Chordata; class Mammalia; order Rodentia; family Spalacidae; genus Rhizomys; species Rhizomys pruinosus. The sequence goes on along the minus strand of VZQC01007142.1, from coordinate 3,594,371 downwards.
CTTCTGTTAAAATTCATTACAGATTAAGTGGCTGAAAACAGCAAAAGTTCATTATCCTACACTTCAGCTGCTCTTTCAGATGTCTGACAGATTCACTAAGCAAAATTCATGGTTTCCAACTTCCCAAAACCATTTCCTACATCTCAGAAAGACAACTGGTGCCCTTGTCTTTTCACCCGCTACATGCCTCTTTTAACTCTTTAACAGATCTCTCTCCCTATGTCAGTAACTCTACTTCTGGTGAGTGGACTCTCCTCACAGCCATCCCTTACACTTTATACACCACTTCTTTCTTTGATTTAAATGAAATTATTTTTAAATATCTTTATTCTTGCACAGGTTCCTACTTGTTTATAGTTTAACCTGATTGCACTCTCCATTATGTCTACATTACAGTCTTTTTCCTTCAAGGCCATTCTTTCTAACAAGTTCCTTTACTTGTTCCTGATTCCATTTCTATTTATTTCCTTATTTTCTTATTTATTCATTTATGACCTACTACTGTTAGTTAGGATTGCTTACACCAGCATGGCAAGGAGGCTATTTATTTAAGTAAGGGCAATTTATCAGTGGATACACCACTATGAAATGCAACTCTCCCTCCCCCAGCAATAGTTAACTGCCTGTAGCTCCTCAGAGAAAGGTGGGTACTGATGAACCAACTCATATCTGCAATGGGCTATTGATTGGCCTAGTCTTGTGCAGGTCTCAGGCAGATAACCACCACTCAGGCAAGTTCAGGTATGCAAGAGTTTAAACCCAGTGCCTCACAGCACTCATTACCTTCCTCTGTCTCTACTCCTTTTGCCTCCTATTCTGTGATCTCTGAACACTGGAGGTAATACAGATGCCCTATTTAAGGATGAGCACTCAGAAGTCACTTATACCCAATACTGTAATCAGTTTTCAGTCTCTGCATTAGCCATCACTGAGTGAAAACAGAACCCTCTCTGACCAGGGCTGAGAGCAGCACTAATCTGTGTATGTAAGCATAAACATGCAGAAGCAAGCCAGCATGTTGTTCATTTGTTGATTTATCAAATCAGCAACAGTAAGTTGCCCCCTTGGGCTCATTATCTCTGAAGCCTTTGACCAGGTTTACAGTCCAGTCATAAATCCACTCCTGTGAAGCAGACCTCGAATCCATTCATAGAGCTGTGTGGTGGTTTGAATGAGAGTGTCCCCCATAGGCTTTAGGTATTCAGATATTTTGTCCCCAGTTGATGGCACTGTTCTGGAAGGTCTTAGAAGGCGTGGCCATGCTGGAGGAAGTTCATCAGTGGGGGCGGGCTTAGTGAGTTTAACAAGCCTTGCATTCTCCAGTCTCTCTCTCTCTCTCTCTCTCTCTCTCTCTCTCTCTCTCTCTCGACTTCCTATACTCATTGTGAGATGTGAACCTCAGCTTTCTGCTCCAGCCCCAGCGACAATGCCTCCCACCACAGTGGACTCTAATTCCCTGAAACCATCAATCTTAAGCTCAAATAAACTCTTCCTTTTATAAGTTCCCTTGGTCATGGTGGTTTTATCAGAGCAAAAGAAAAGTGACTAATACAAGGTGTTACCTTGTAACATTCGTGCCACTATTATGCCTCGTGCCATCAGTTGGTGCATCTCTCCTAGGCATGTGCTTATAGCCCACAAGGTCAGCCAGTAAACTGGGCAATTTTTCTCCCCCAGCAGGCTGCATAGCACCTTCAAGGACCTATTTTTTGTCTAAGAATATACTGGAACCAGTCAGAAGGCAAAAAAATTGTGTAACTCAAATTCTTATTTTAAGTGTCCAATCAAAAAAAATCAGAGACATGAAACAAGTATTCTCTTTCTCAGTTCCTTCTCAAAACAATAAATTTATATATCAGATGACTTACAATTAAGTAATTCTTGCTAAAATCCCTTCTGTGTGTATAATGATCCCCACCTTTTCTTCCTTTGGTCCCTAAGACTAACACAGGTATGATTTCACCAAATTACAGTCTGAGAAAACATTGAGTTTATTGGACTTACTTACAAAGGAATAGGTGAGGGTTTACTTACACAAATATGGGTTCTTGCCTCCCTCCTAAAGCCACACAGGAAAGTTTCTATACAGGTGTGGATTGTGACTTCCCTACGGCCACACAAATTGGCTGGAGAAACTCCCATCAACTTGTTCAGTTTATATTCCCTTAGCCCCTCCCCTACATGTAACTGGTTGGTTCAGAGGTGTGGCTGATTCTCCCTGCTCCACCTTTCTTGTACATCATAACAGTCAACATGCTTAGCTGTGAAATCCCTTGGCAAACAAGTACAAGCAAGCTTGGGAAGATGGCAGAGATGGCATCTTCCATGGTCTGCTTTTTGAAAGATAGACCAATACCATTGTGTATATGTACCATATTTTCTCTATCCACTCGTCAGTTGAGGGGCATTTGGGTTGATTCCGGTTTTTTGCTATTGTGAACAGAGTGGCAATAAATATAGCTGTGCATGTATCTCTCCAGTAAGATGAGTCTTGTGGGTATATACCCAGGAGTGGTATGACTGGGTCAAGTGGCAGGATCATTTTGAGTCTTCTAAGGGTTCTCCACACTGTTTTCCATAGTGGCTGCACAAGTTTACATTCCCACCAGCAATGGATGAGTGTTTCCCTTTCCCCACACCCTCTCCAGCACTTGGCATCATTTGTTTTCTTGATCCTAG
>VZQC01007142.1:3504169-3589517 GCA_009823505.1 Rhizomys pruinosus | reverse complement strand
TGTTGAAGACCTGATATAAACATGGGAAAGATGTATGGAGACCACACTGGCAAGCATACGGATGGTCTCTGGAATGCTAGAGAGTGTTACCAAAGACCACTAAACCAATAAAGCAAATATAGGTCTCCTTGAGTCAAGCAAGACTCCTCCGTCAGCACCAGCTACACCTCATCTGCCTGGAAATACTGTGCAGCAGTGGCAGCCATATGTCTGTATATCCCAAATCTAATTGGTTATTAGCTCTCTCCATGGCTGATGCCACAAGCTTACATCCTCTAATGGTTAGGAGATGTTATAAACCACATGAAGACCCTGTCATACTTAACAGAGGAAAATGTAATTCATGGATTAATATACCATCCAAATATCTGTGTCTATACCAAAGTAACCTACCATAACAATTAGTAATGTTTAAATACCTATACATCTAATTGAGAGTGCTTCATTAATAGAATCGAAAGGCTATATATTATACTGTTTAAATACCTATATATCTAATTGCATGTGCTTCATTAGTAGGATTGAAAGGTTATGCTTGGACAAGCTGGAAGGCCATGAAAGAAAACAGCCAGAGACCAAGACAACAGCTCCAGATAAAGTAGACTGTTTTGCTTCTCATCCACCTGTGCCCCTTTTCTAAGCCTAGGGATCAATCTGTGGAAGAGGGGGCACGGTAGAATGTAAGGGCTGCGATTGGGGTGAATGGTGAAATTACAACAATATAGACTGGACACTCATTTGATCAACTTGATTGAACATACAAGCCCCCCCCCACTGGATGGTGGGACCCATGAGCTGTGTGGGTTTGGGCACAACTGCTTGCAAATTGGTTTTACATGAAGGATGCTTGTACTCACAAATTATCACTTATTGTTAAAAAAAATGAAAACAAAACAAAACAAAACAAACAAACAAAAAAAACCCCAGAAAGATGCAGAAAAGTTACGGCAGAATGCACGATCTGGGATGGGTAGGGGTGGGGTGGGGGGAAGGGAAGGGGATATAAGCCTGAACTGAATTGGAAAATGATGTATGAAATACACAAAGCATCAATAATTAAAAAAAAAGAAAAGAAAGGAGGAAGAAAAGAGACTCAGGAAGCAGTCCATGTTCAGATGGAGATAAGATTGTAGTTATGTAGCTCCAAGCCAAGGGACTCTGAAAGTTAGAGATAATCACCAGAACCAAAGAAAGGATAAGGAAGGGCTTTCCACTTTGTCTGGAGAATAATCCTTTTGCTACCTCATTTGCTACTTCTAGCCCCTGGTTCATGAGAGAATAAATTGTTATTCCAAAAAAAAAAAAGGAAAGATGGACAGACCAATACCACAATAATGGTAGGTTTATGTCTAAAATTTGGAATAAGATTTTATTCCCCAAACTGCTTCTTTACTATTTATGCTAATATCAACTTTCTTCTTTCCGATATGCTGATATGCACACAGATACGCCGACACACACACACACACACACACACACACACACACACACTACACACACATGTTCATGTATACCAACATGTGTGAATTTAATCTGAATTTATTTGATGAGTATTTCACAACCTGATAATATTTTATTAGGATTATCTTTCTCATAGATAATATACTTATTTTTACTCTCCATGGGTTTTCCTTTTTCTGGTTTCAAATATATAATCAATTTGAAGGACTGAAAATTATAGAATTCCATTGAAAAATGTTTCATTCCAGTTGACCACAGATGATACCTTTTCATTACATATTTGCTAAAGTGTTACTCCTCCTCCAAATTTTAATCAGAAATATATGTAGTATGGCCAGATGCCCAGTAGCCCAGCACATTGTCAGGTGAGACAGGAAGCCACAGGTGACAGGGACCAGGCTGGACACCATGCCTCACCTCTGGCATGATCATCATAGGCAGAGTCACCCATCCATGCTCAGGGGACCAGTGAGCAGGCCAAGAGAGTGAACTTTCTGAACCAGCCCCCACCCCCACACTGGTGCATGTAGGGAACAAAGAAGCCACCTGTGGCTCCTTTTGTGCTAAATTAGCTGCTTATCTGTTTACACTGAAACCTGGCCTAAGGCAGAATTTGCCTGCATTAGCAAGCCTGTAACATCTTGGGATCAAAGGCATTGATAAGTACTCCTGATGTTTTGGAACTTGAAGCATGGAGGCTAAAACTGGGCCCTGATATATGATGTCACTCTGGGTATAAAAAACAGAATGCTGTGAATAAAAAGATGAGTTTTCTTCATACCCTCAGACAGGGTCTACAGGCCATTATTTGGGTATGTAATCTTAGCCCATGAGGCTCCTGTACTAGTGACCAGTGAATTGGATGGTGGCCAATTAGGCCACTAACTTGGGAAGCTGGTGTGGACCAGTGGGTTGGATGGCAGTCAAGCAGACCACCAATTTGGGAAGCTGGTGTTGGGCTGGAAGGAGACCCTTCAGGTTGGGAGCTGTCCTGTGTGGTGAGTGCCCTGGCAGGAATTAGACTATAGAGTAACAAATCAGGCAGCAGTCTGGCATTGCATTAGACTGTAGAGCACCAAGCAGGCAGCAGTCTGGAGGATCTGGGAGTGCTATTAGGGCATTGCCTGTTGTACTTGCTAGATAAGACAAGCAGGTAGTGGAAAGGCTGTCAGCCTTTGGCCTTACCGTTTAGCACAGCCCCTGGTGGCTGTCTTGCTTCTTCCCTTTTCCCTGTAATCTGGTAGACGGGGTTCAAGCATCCACCTCTATTTGTGGTGGAGTGACACCACAGGTGCAGACAAGTAAGCTGGTGGAGTTGTGGAGCAGATGATCCAGTGGACACAATGTTAGTGATTCCTGATTGCACAGCCAACATAGAGGAACTGAACAGAAGGAAGCCCAGCCAGTGACCAAACAATACTCCATATTAACATCTGAGAATTCAGAATATAAACAAAAACAAAACAAAACAACAACAACAACAGAAAAACCCCACATGTCAAGGCCACAGAGAAAAATATAACAACATGGGAAAAGCTCATAATAAATCCACACCTAACATGACCAGTCCTATAGAAGATCCTTACAACAAGATTCCCCCTGGAAGGAAACCAAGACATGCACCTTACAAGAACAGTCATAGACATATTCAAAGAAATCAAAGAATATAAAGAACAAATCAAAGAAATAAGGGGAGAAAATGAAAAACTTAGGAAGGATCCAAAAAAAGAAAACTATAGACCCATCTCATTAAAGAACACAAATGCAAAAATTCTCAACAAAATACTTGAAAATCACAGCAAACCCACATCAAAAAGATAGTCCATCATGATCAAGTTAGATTCAGTTGGATGCAGTGATGGTTGATCATACATAAATCAATAAATAACATAAAACACATAAATAGACTGAAAGACAAAAATCACACAATCATATCATTTGATGCAGAAAAAGCTTTTGACGAGATCCAGCATCCCTTTATGTTTAAAGTTCTAGAGGGAATTGGCCTGAAGGGAACATTCCTAAATATAATCAAAGCCATATACAACAAACCCATACCTAACATCATCCTAAATGGAGAAAAATTAGAAGCATTGTCCTTAAAAGTGGGAACCTGGCAAGGCTGCCCCCCTGTCACCACTCCTCTTCAATATAGTGCTTGAAAGGATTGCTAGCGCAATAAGGAAAGAAAGGGAAATTAAAGAAGTACTAATCGGAAACTGGGAAGTCAAGCTGTCACTGTTTGCAGATGATAATATGATAGTTTACCTGAGGGATGCTAAAAATGCCATGAGAAAACTCCTAGAAACAATTAAGAGTTCCAGCAAAGTGACAGGATACAAAATTAACCTAGAAATACCAGTAGCATTTCTCTACACCAACAGTAAGCAACTGGTGAAGGAATTTAAGGAGACTTTCACACTCACGATAGCCTCAAAAAAAAAAAAAAAATCTGGGAACAAACCTAACCAAAGACACCAAAGCTCTTCACAGAAAAAATTTTAAACCCCTGAAGTAGGAGAATGAAGATGACATCAAAAGATGGACAAATTTCCCATGCTCAAGGATGGGAAAAATTAATATATGAAAATGTCCATTCTACCTAAATTAATATACAGATTCAATGTAATCCCAATTAAAATCCCCATGAATTTAACAGACTTGGAGAAAATTCCTTAAATTCATATGGAAAAACTTAAGATTGTGGCTAGTTAAAACAACCCTGAGAGAAACATGCAATACAGAGGTGATCACCTTACCAGACTTCAAGATATGTTGCAGGGCCATAGTCATAAAGACAGCCTGGTATTAGTACAAAAACAGACCCATTGTCCAAAGGAACAGAATTGAAGATGCAAACTTGAGCTCATACAACAATTTCAGCCAACGCATATTCAATAAAGGGGCCAAAAAAGTTCACTGGAGGAAAGATAGCATCTTCATCAAATGGTGCTGGCAAAACTGGATCACCTTATGTAGAAGAACAAAATTAAACCCCACCTCTCCCCCTGTAAAAAATCAACTGCAAGTAGATAAAAGACCTCAACATGAAACCTGAAATTCTGAAGGTGCTAGAAGAAAAAGTTGGTAGCAATCTACAAGACATAGGAATAGGAAAGTACTTCCTAAATCAAACAGCCACATAGGAAATGAGGTCAACAGTTGACAAATGAGACCTCATCAAACTCAAAAGCTTCTTTACTGTGAAAGAAACAATCAAGTAAGTGAAGAGAAAACCCAGAGTGGGAGGAAACCTTTCCTAAAGAAAGATGACATCATGAACTTTGCAGGCAAATGGATCAAACTAGAAGATATTATGTTAAGTGAAGTATCACATTCCCAGAAAAACAACGTATGAATGGTATCCCTCATCTGTGGATGCTAGCACCAAGTACCTAGTTGTAAGACAAACTAAGCAATGTTAATTATATATTCCTCATGATCTGGAAACAACTGTGTTCTTATATTGTGAATCACTTAACAGGTTCTAGAATTAAGCTACCATTTATTTTCAGTTTATGGGTGGAGGGTTTGTATGTACAAAATCAAAAGAATGAGGAAAAAGTACTAGTTTGTCATGACATTGTACCTAATCACAGTATTTATCTTATGGGAGTGCTTCTTAGTATTTCTTATACAAAGCAGCTTGAGCTATTGTCCAAGCCTTTTCTAAAATATTATATGGTAGTTAAAATTATCAGGCTGGTATAACAGCCTTTCTGGATGCTTAATAACCATACTTAATACCCATACCAATTTGGCTGAGGGTCTTAAGGGATAACTTTGTTCCTTGCACTCAGAGGCCAACTAAGTCTCAGGGGACTATGCATGGGTACATCTCTTGAAATGTCCTGCAAATGTGAGTCACTAGCCTTTCTGTGCAGGGAGGTATTGGAGATCCACTAATGGGACTTCAACCATTGTCTAGTCTATAAAGAGGAAAATTTGCTCATGCTTCAAAAAGTGAAGCCTGGTCTAACAAGTCCTGACTTTGTCCTAAAGTGGATGGAACTGGTAAATGAAAGGCCACAAGAACCCCCCCCCACACACACACACACAAAAACAATCTGAGGACCAGATCCTCAACTGAACTTTAGAAAACAAAAACCTTGGTTAATCTGGGCTAACAGCATGGCCTTAAGCATCCAAAAGGGAAGTATAATGACAAATAAATAATTAGTTATGCCTGAGAAATTGTACTTCAGGTATAAAACTTGAGATCTTAGTAAAAAGACAAAAGGTTAAAAAAAAAAGAGCACAGTTATTTTGCAGTAATAGTGCATTGTTTAAATGTATCACATGTTCATTATGCAGTTATCAGGTGTTGGGCATCTAAGTTTCCATAGCCTCACTCTTGTTTATGGAGCAGTCATAAACATGGATGAGCCAGTATCTCTCTAGTGGAATGTAGAGTCATTTGGGAATATGTCCAGGAATGGTACAGCTGAATTTCATGTTATATCTATTTTTTTTTTTTTTTGCTTTCAGAGAAACCACCACCCTAATTTCTATAGGAGTTGCACTAGTTTTCACTCTCAAAAAGAGTGAAACATTTGTTCCTTTGTCAACATCTGTGCCAGAATTTTTTGCTCAGTTCTTGTTGTCTTCTTTTTTTTTATTATTCTTTTAAACTCTTAAACATTCTGACTGGGAAAAGATGATATCCCCAAAGAGTTTAAATTTGCATTTCCATCTGGTAAGAGATGTCGAATATTTTTACATATTTCTATTCTATTTATATTTCTTCTTTTATGACCCTTCTATTTAATTCCATGCCCCAATTTTAAATTAGGTTGTTTATTTTCTTGGTGTCTGTACATTGTACACACTAAAACTCTGTCATATATATATATATATATATATATATATATATGCATGTAAGTGTAACATATACAAATATATGTATATGTATATTTACAAATGTACATATATGTAACAATAATAGTCAAGAAGAGGAAGGCGACAAGAAATTGTGGGAGAGTATGAGAACATAGGGATGGGAATGATGAAAATATAATACTCATGTTTAAAACAATAGTGTGTGCATATATGATTCACTTTTTTAAAGAAGTAGTTTGAACAAAAATACCTTGCATAGATGGGCAAGGCAGCTTCCAGAAGACATGTGCCACTGAATGAAAATCTCAATTGCATGCACGCCCAAGTTAGAGAGGCCCTAGTGGCCACTGGAACAACAGAAGCTGTTGCCCTTGCTATTGGTTGCCCCATAACCAGAAGGTGAGACTATCATTGACGGCACTGCACACTTTGGCGAAGTACATGGAGAAATCAATCTGGAGCTCACAGCTTTCTCCCTGCTGGCTAGGTTTACTGGCACAACAAGGTGCTACATAAGCTGCTGGGGAAGAAAAGGCATCAATGGTCTTATCCAGTGCCAGACCTGCATGCTTCACTACCATCCTGCAAGGCACACTTTGCTCGTTGATGCCACAGTGCTATGACTCTGATGTGGATAATCTATCAATTTCTTATTGGTTTTGGTGCCTACAGCACTGATGGGAATTTCTGCCTAGTGCTGTAATCCTGGCCAGAAGCCCATGACTAGANACACACACACACACACACACACACACACACACACACACACGCACACACCTCAACAAACAGATGTTACCAATTTCTGACATTTCTTTCAAGGAGATACGCGTTCATCACAGTGCTTTGACATATAAAACGTAGTCACTGGCAAGGAGTGGTCATGAGTGATGGAGACAAGATTCACAAGTCACATGATGAGCACCAGCGCAGTGAGGTTTTTCTACATTATAACAAGACTAAGATTAAGTTTTTTACTTCAAGTAAAACTCATTTGTCCAGAGTATGTCTATATTGTGAAAGTCATTACTGCATCGATTCACTCTGCCTCCCCAGTGCTGGGTATATAGGTGGGCACCACCATGCCTGTCTTTTTACTAAGAATTTTACTTTCTCAGTTCAGTTTAGACATATTTCCCTTTCAATGATGTCTGAAATACACAAAACATCAGTAAGAGCATCATTTAAAAAAAAAAGAATTTTTACATCTATGTGCATCAGAGAGATTGGCACACAATTATCTTTTCTTTTTGGATGTTTGTCTGGTTTGGGTATCAAAATAATACTGACTGTAAAAGTGATTTGGAAGTGTTCATTTTCAAGTTTATAGAATAATTTGAGGAATAGTTGTGTTGGTACTTTATGACTGTCTTTTAGAAAGATGTTGCAAATCCATCTGTCTCTGGGCTTTTTTTCTCTGTGGATTTTAATCACTGCTTATCTTATTGGCTTATGGGTCTGTTTAACTCATTCATTTAGATTTAACTTGGATAGTTCATATACATAGAGAAATGCATCAATTTCCTTCAGATTTTTCAGTTTAGTGGAACATATGATTCTCAAAAATTCCTCAGTCATTGTTGTAATATCTTCATCTTTAACTTTATTAACTTGAGGCATCTATTTCTTTGGTTCATGTCTAATTGTCAGTATTTTCAAAGAACCAAATTTTCTTGCATTGATCTTTTGTATTACTTTTAAAAATAGCTTTATTAATTATTTGAGGATTTCATACAATGCATGTTGATCATATTTCCCCCTAACTCCATTTCTTTCTGATCTGCTCTGTGTATCTAACCACTCAACCTTGTGCTCATTCCACTATTGAGTCCAGTTGTATTACCCCAGAAACTGCCATAGAATTCTGTTGAGCAGAGTTCATTCCCTTAAAGAAAACTATCTTTGTCCCAGGAACTAACAAGTGCTAATTGCTTCTCAGGGAGGGATAGAGCCTCCTACCTACCTTCCCATCTCCATGCTGAAATTTTGTCTGGCTTGACTAAGTTTTGCTGTCCCAATTACAGTGAGTTCATATGCAAAACTGCTCTGCTGTCTGGAAAACATTATTTCCTTGTCATTCTCCACCATCTCTGGATTTTACAGTCCTTCCATCCTTTTTTCCATATGATCCTTATGTCCAATTGGTGTTGAGCATTCTGCAGTCTGTTACTCTCTGTACATTGATGAGTTTGAGGTCTCTGTGATTGCTACTTCCTTTAAGAAGTTACTTTGATGAGGTTTGAGAGATACACTAATTTATGGTTATAGCAATTGCCATTAGGAGTCATTTAAATACTATATACTTTTAGTAGGCTATGCATAGGAGGTTCCCCTTCAGGGCCTATGACCTATCTAGCCACAAGTGTTTGGCTCCAATAATGATACCATCTATGGGTTACACCTTATTGATCAGACTTTAAATCCAATCTAAGGTAGTTAGTTACTCTATAATTTTTGTGCCATTATTGTAGTAGTGGGCATAGCTTGCCAGCCTAGTCACGATTGTAGTTCCAGGTATTGATAACTGCCCAGGTAGCACACATAGGTATTTATAGTGCTATGAAAGCTAGTCAGTAGAGATGAAGTTCCCAAGTCTAAACCTGATTGATTTCTCCAAGACTCAAGTATGTGTTGTCTTTAGAGATAAACCCTTCCTATCATGCTCTGGAGGGTAACCTAGAACATTGGAAATCTTTACCAGTGATATATCTGACCAAGGTCTAACATCCAGAGTATAGAAATTACTCAAAACACAGACCAAGAAAATAAATAACCCAATTAAAAGATGTGCTAAAATATGGATACATACTCTCCACCCATATACAGTAATTACAGAGTCTGAAAATAATTGATGGGTGGGTTCTAAAGCCCATTGAGAGATTGACATTAATTCCTAAACATAAAAAAAAGACTGAGAGGAAGATGCATGACAGTTATGGCAGAATGCATGATCTGGGATGTGGTGGGGGGAAGGGAAAGGAATTGAATTGAGAAGTGATGTATGAAATACACAAAACATCAATAAAAAAAAAAAAGATGGGCTAAGTAAAACCATAACAGAGACTTCTCAGGAGAAGAAGTAAAGATGGTTAAGAAATATCTTTAAAAGTATTTAACATTGTTAGTAATTAAGGAAATGCAAATTAAAACCACTTTAGGATTTCATCTTACTCCCGTAAGTCTGTCCATGATCAAGAAAACAAATGATATCAAGTATCGGAAAGCTTGTGGAGAAAGGGGAACACTCATTCACTGCTAGTGGGATGGCAAAGTCATGCAACCCCTATGAAAATCAGTGTGGAGAAATCTTAAAAGGTTAAAATGAGTCAATAATTTGACACAGTCATACAATTAGTGGGTCTGTACCCAAAGAATTCATCCTACTGCAGAACATCCATGTTCATCACTGCTCTTTTCACAGTAGTTAAGAGCTGGAAGCAACTTAAGTGTCCCTCAACTGATGAGTGTTTAGTGAAAATGTGGTACATTTACAAAATGGGGCTCTCCTAAGGCCCATACCAATTTGGCTGAGGGACTTAAGGGATAACTTTGTTCCTTGCCCTCAGAGGTCAAATAAGTCCCAGGGGACTATGCAAGGGGGCATCTCTTGAAATGTCCTACAAATGTGAGTCACCAGTCTTCCTGTGCATGGAGGTCTTGGAGATCCACTAATGGGACTCAGCCAGTGTCCAGTCTATAAAAAGGAAAGTCTGTTCATGCTTCAAAAATGGAAGCCTGATCTAGCAAGACCTGACTTTGTCCTCGAGTGGATGGAACTGGTAAATAAAAAGCCAAAATGAGCCAGAGCCCCCCTACCCCCTGAAAACCTGAGGACCAGATCGTCAACTGACCTTGAGAAAACAAAAACTTTGGTTAGTATAACCAAAAACCTTGGAAAGTATAACCAGAAATAAATAATTAGTAAGGCCGGAGAAATTGTACTTCAGGTATAAAATTTGAGATCTAGGTATAAAGACAAAAAGTTAAAAAAAAAAAAAAGAAACACAGTTGTTTTGCTGGTTTTACTGCCAAGTGGAGCTACCCTGTGGCTGCCACTGCTTTTGCCATTCTTCAAAGATATGAGATACAGCTTTTCAACCTTCCAATATGGACTGAAGACTCATGTCTCTCCAAGAATCCTCCAAACCTTCAGTCCCAAATGGGGACTGCTGAGACATCCAGCTTGTGGACTGAGATACTACAGGGGTTTCAGCCTATTGATTGCCATTGCTAGACAGAGGAGACTAGTACAGGAAGATCAGACATTACACGGTGCTTACTGGACCCCATTTTGTGACCATGGGAAGGGAAAACCCTAGTGTGTAGCACAAGGGTAGGGTGGATGGTTGTTTGGGTTTGCCAAAGAGGAGCCTTCAAACATGACCTCTTTCAGACTATTAAAAAAAAAGAAATCATAAGACAAAGATGCTAAAAGATATATATGGCATGTACATATGCATATTTTGGAGTGATGCAGATTGGACGGAACAACAACAATGAGTACAACAACAAAAAAGACTGGGTCAAAGAACTGACTGAAACGGTGAACTTCTGCATCAAAAATTTTAAAAGACTGAGAAAAAGATGAAAAACATGTTTAGCAGAATGGATGAGCTCTGGCAGTGTGAGGGGTAAGGAGAGACATGGGTCTAGACTTGACTGGAAATTTTGTATGAAATCCACAAGCTTCAATAAAAATTGGTTTTAAAAAAGGGAGTTTTATGCAGTGATAAAAGAAAGATGACATCATGAAATTTGCAGGTAACTGGATGGAACTAGAAGCTGTTACGCTAAGTGAAGTAACACAGTCTCAAAAAACAAAAGGCATATGTTGTTCCTCATTAGTGGATCTTAGCACCAAATCCATACATGTATGCATATACCACGTAAGTGCAGGGACCAGGTAAAGGAAAAGAAAACAGGAAGTAAAGGGAAAGAAAGAACTTGAGACACAAGGCTTGTAAGTGACAAGTATTACTAAGAGAGGAATGGATCAAATCAGCAGATCTAACTTGGAAAACTGTGGAAAGGTTATAGAAGGAAAGGGGGATAAAGAGGGGAAAAATAGAGCCCAAGAGAAGTGAGGCTATAGGAGCCTGGCAGTATCAGGGAGAAATGGGGATACTTTAAGCATAGAGAATACATGGAGGGAGGGCTTGGCAGGTAAAGGGAGAGAGAAGAGATAAATAATGCCTTGTTAGGGTAAAAGAAAAAAAACCTGAAATAATCATAATAGTCTAACAATCTATTGACAAATTACATACAGAATGCCTCTATGAGAGTCCATATGGAAGGACGAGGCTGCATGTAATGAAACAGCACCAGACAGGAGAAACGTTCCATTCTTTTGAGTTATTGGACAGAGTAGTCCAAGAGACTGCCTCAAATTACACAGGTTATTGTCTCCCAGAACCTGAAGGCAAGACCCTATTGCTGAAGACGGGACATACTTTGGAGACTGACTCTTGAGTAAAGGAGCTGTATCTGACCTAGAAGCCACCACCCTTGAAGGCTAGCTCTCATAGCTGTGGTGAACACTATACAACCCATTAAGGGATATCATCAGTAGATGATCGAACATCTGTCTCAAGACCAATTATATATCAATATCGAGCGCAGCATATGATATCGGTGCAATACCAGCACTTCTATCTTGGGGAAATAAATGGCTAAACAAGTGGATCTAAAGCCCACTCAGTGGAAGGAAACTCGGGTGTGGTATCATTAGCATAGTCAGATGCACACATCTGGAGAGGTCATAGATCTTAGACATTTCCACAAGATAGACACATCACTAGACTAAGGTAACACCATACTAACTGCAAAAGAGGTATCCTTATATTTACGGACAAATATCCCAGACACCACTCAGAAAAAAGAAAAGCTTCTTTTGCTCCAGATTAGAATAGTACAGAGTCCCACAACTGGACAGACATGGACATAGTCTGTGAATGGCTCATGTCTATGTGACACATCTGCAATTAACCTCTACACACAAGAAACAAGCATCATAGAACATAGAACAAGGACCCAAGAAGGCATCAACAACCTCCTTAACTCTTGCTAAGAAAGCTCTTCCAGCCGGCGTGGTGGTGCACGCCTTTAATCCTAGCTCTTGGGAGGCAGAGGCAGTCGGATCTTTGTGAGTTCAAGGCCAGCCTGGTCTACAGAGTAAGTTCCAGGACAGCTGGGGCTATAGGGAGACTCTGTTTTGAAAAGACCGGAAAAAACAAAAAGAAAGTTCTTCCAGGAGACCAGGAAGACCAAAGGTCCTGAATGGCCAAACCATGATGATTAGGAGTCTACAGAGTGTGGTTCCATGGACAGGCTGCCTATATTCAGCTTCACTCACCCAGTTCTCAGCAAACATTTCAGAACAGGGGGCAGAAAGTTGTAAGAGCCAGGGAGGTAATGCAAAGCCAAATGTAAATGAATCCTACAAGCTCCTTGGACCAGGTTCACATGACCCTGCAGCATTGGTATCAGCATGCATAAGACCCATGAAAGCTCAGCTAGACAAAAATCCAGCACAGAACTGTGTAAATGGGTAGCAAAGCCCAACATTGGCTGAGGAAATATTGGCAGCTGATGGTGGTCAGGTGGGGAAGAACTGGCCTTCTGGAGGTCTCATGTTATATTCGATTATACACTGCCAGCATGCTGAATTATAAATTATTTATAATGTTTATTTCTTTGTATAATTTATTATGTATCACTTTTTAAATTTGAGGTTTGTGTTATGTGAATTTTCTATGTCACATTACAATTTTGCCTTAATAAACAACTTGACTCTTCTCATTCATTTTACAGCAAAGAATGGACTCAAACTCTGAAAATTTGTTTCTTCAGATGTCCCATGGATCTATGCTTTTGAGTCACGTTTCACTCATTCTTTTATTGAAACAGTATCTTGCACTTGAATTGGTCCACACTTATCTTCACAGAGAATCTTGCCCTTTGATCTTTAGACCTGGAATATCACATTCACTCCTACAGACAAGTTTCTCAATTCTTCTTACTGCTTTCAATTTTTAAAAAAAAGTATACACTGATTCCAAGGCTTTGAGATGTTACTCATGCAGAACTAAATTTATTCACTCTCTTGGGTGGAAGGCAAGGAACTCTTCTGATGTTCTAATGTCAGACGCCCAGGTCCCAAGAGAGAAGATGCCTCAGTAAGCTTGTTTGCATTATAACATTTTGGTGTCAAGGTTATATATAAACCATTAGTTCAGTTTATATCTGTATTATAAGAATCATTCCTGCCAGTGGTGATTGAATTTGAAGAATCCCCTATCACTAATGTACAATTTGTATCAATAATTAACAATTGGTGGTGCTGATTGGGGCGGGTCATAGAACCTTTAGTAGGCATGACTAGCTGGAGGGAGCACAACACCAGGGGTGAAGGGTTTTTTTGTTTGTTTGTTTGTTTTGTTTTGTTTTTTGGCTGACATATACAAATATAAAGTTGTACATATTTATAGGGTCACATGTGGAGTTTTGTAGGTATTCTTTTAGCAGAAGCACTTAAAAGCAGTTACCTAACAGACAAAGCCTTGATCCCTGCTGTTATTCTCACAGACCTGTCAAGCCTGGGCTGTCTTTTGATCTCTAAGGAAAGAACTTTGATCTGGAATATAGCCTGAGGTTGTCTTGTCCCAATTACCTGCCCCAGCCCCCAATTATGTGTAGTGTCATGCATGGGTTGGTATAAAAGCCTTGAGTTCCAACATTAAACTTGAGTCTTCCTCCTATATTTTCTCTATGAGTCTGTTTCTTTCTTTTATTTCATATTCCACAGGTAAGCTCCCGCCCCTCTCCTTGTCAGGAGCTCAGCTTAGGAACTGTTAGCCTGCTGGCAGGAAACAGCTCCAAAAGCCTTCAGTCTTGTAGAACTGCCAAGCCTGGTTCTAGGGCAGAAGAATATTATGTCGCTTATGGCCACACGTGACTAAAAGACCAGCAGATGATAGTAAATGACCAAGAGAGTTTTGAGCATTCACAGTTTTGCCCCATCTCCAATGTTTGCTCTTTCTCTTTCCTGCAAGAAGTTGAAGATGTGAGTGCCCAGCTTTCTGCTCTGGCTGCCTCTTGTCATACCCTCCCTCCCTTGATGGACTCCTGTCCCTTTGGAACCATAGCCCAACTAAACTCTTCCTTTTATGAGTCTGTGTGAATATCCTTCTCTTATTTCCATATTTTGGAATATGTGGTTCCCTAATATAATGCTAGTTACAGACTTATGAATATCCTTCATAAAATTGATGATATTACTGTCTATACTTAATTCATAACTGGATTTCAAATTGGGTAAAGTTATATTTCCACATTAATTAAGATGATCATGAGGATTTAATCTCATATTCTCTTAAAGTAGTGAATAACACTGATTAAGTTTTGAAAGTTGATCTACTCTAAATAATTTATTGATATGAAGTCAATTTCCATAATATCGCAATAAGGGAAATATGATTAATTTACATGAAGTCATACAGGTAGTAATTTATCAAAAACAAAAATAGACACTTGAATTTATGTTCTTTTTACTGCATAATAATAATCTTTTAGCATTAGCAATATATGTAATTCACAGAAATATATATAATTATTAGAATGAAGAAAAATAAATAATTAGGTATATAATGAAGAAAAACAAATTCAAAACAGTCTACATAAAATTTTATGTAAATATTTCAAAAGTCCAAATTTATACTGTAGCTGGGACCCTACTAGAACAAATGGCAGGAAATGCAGCCTGGTCTGTGTCTGAGTGCATGTCCAAAACTCTGCCTATCACTATACTGCAGCATGCAACATCCTGTCAGAATATATGTTATCATAATCTGAGACAAAAGACTGAACTGTAAAAGGGAACTAAAAGGGAGAGAGTATAAATGGCTGAACTCTGCTGTGTGCCATGCTTGGTCTTCAGACTAGAATCTTCTGAGTCAGTGTTAGCAGGAATAAACTACTTCCTGGAATAAAAGTCTTGGCATCTTGTCTTTCTGCACAAAGCACCTGCCACAATAAAATAATATAATAAAGGCCAAGCTTCATCAAATTTTCCTCTAACTTTGACTACTTGGAGTATCTAACTTCTAAAAAACATTTTAAACAGAAAATAAAGATGCCTCTTCTTGGCAGACATCCTCCTTTCTGTCACTTTCGTTGGGTTTAATACAGAAAAAAAATCACCACAATATTTAAAATCTCACTGCTAACTTGTCAAGCACTTAAACATATGAATATATTTTTAAACTTAATGGTGATTTTTTTTCCACTTTGCAAACTTAGAAATTGTACTAGGTCAGTACTCTTCATCATTTTCATTGAATTCCTCTTTCCTTCCAGTTATCAGCACCATATATGAACATAAATTTTTCCCTCACAATGGTAATGTCAAAAAGAGAAGAATAGTACAATTTTAAATTTAATTGAGTAACCATGTCTGCATACAATTAAAACCTTTATTGAGGTTTTCTTCCTATATCATTATCATTGAACATTCAATATAAATTCAATTAGATGCAGTTACTTACCTTTTTAAAACAGTAGGTAGATGTTTACTTTTATGATTTGTTTTCTTTCTGGCATGTTATTTAACAATTCAATGATATATTTGTGTTCATGCATATACGTGTGTACAGTTTTTATTAAATTTCTGTGTATTTCATACTGAACATACCAATCATTTCTATATCCTCTTACCACAATTGGCACCCTCTCACAATCCCCTCTGCCATGGAATTCATACATTCTATCATCCCTGTCAAGGCCCATTGTGTTAAGCTACTTTCCCCACATATCTCTCCATGTAAGTTCATACACCCATGTCTAGTCAGCCCATCCTGCGTCCCTCCCCTTAACATGATCAGTAATTCCTCACCCAGCAATAATCAGCTGCCAATAATTCTTCAACTAAGATTGAGGCTTGCTGCACATTCTCACAGTTCTGTGCTGGGCTTTTGTCTGCTTGAGTTTGCATGAGTCCTGTGCATTACTATAGGTTCACCTGAACAGGGTCCTAGGGGCTTGTAGGAGTCTATTTCCATATGGTCATGCTGTTCTCTGGCCTTTACAATCTTTCCACCTCCACCCTCACCTTCCATAATGGTTCCTGAGGCCTGGCTCAGTGGAATTTAGTATAGAAGTCCTGTCCAAGGACCCAGACTCTACTGACTCTTATTCTAGATGCCTTGGACATTTGTGACCATTTGGTTCCTGGCACTCTGGTGCATGAAAGAGCTTCATTGATAACAATGGAGAAATGCATTGGTGTTCTTTTCACCACTTATTCTATGTTCTGTGAGCCTTAGGTGTAGAGTTTTCATCCTAGATGTGCCATTTAAGGTTGGGCAATTCACAGACAATCATTGTGTGTGATCAATTATAGAACTCTGTAGTATTCTCTGTCTGAGGCAAAAGAAGCTTCTTTATTGACTAATCACTAAGATACTTGTCTGTAAATGTAATGTTCCATATTTTGCATGTAGTAAAAATGAATAATGTGTCCAGGACTATGATAGACTTATGGTTTTCTCTAAGATCTATGACCCATCCAGCCATGTGTATTTGTCTATGTTTGTAGCATCACACATGAGTTTCCTCTCAAAGAGTGAGATTTAAGTCCAATTAGGTAGCTGTAAATTACCTCCAAGATAAAAATGTCACTACTGTAGCAATGTCATTTGCTGTGCAGGCTATTGGTGTGGCCTTAAACCTGAGGTACCATCCATTAATGTTCTCCGTTAGCAGCTTGTGTAATGCCCCCCAAAGCTGTGAGAGCTAGCTTTCAGACGAGGTGGTTTTCAGGGCAGTACTAGCTCCATTGGTCCTAATTCTGTGTCTGAATTATGTCTTGTCTTCATCAATAAGGTCTTTATTTCCCCACCAAGTTACAAATATATATATATATATATATATTTATATTTATATATATTCTTTATATATATAAATATATATATGAATATATGATCTAGGCATATAGCTGGATAGAGGAGTGTTGTCCTAGCACACAGAAAACCATGGGTTTTATTCATAACACCTCAAAAATATGTGCATTAAGGAAATAAGGCTATTATGGTGATAACTGGTAAATTTTGTTACATACCTGTCTTATAATCTGCATTTCAATGACATTCTACTTCTTTGGGGATGCTTTGTCTTCTGCTGATTTCCATTTTCAGCAATTCTTATAAAATCTTGACACTTAAGGATTATATATAAGCCAGCTATTTCTTACTCAACTGGGTGCTTACAGGAATTTGTTCAGAGTTCATGGGTTTCTAAGGTGAGATAAATCTGAATGTAGGTGCCCACTTCCCTAACCCTAATACAAAGCTGTCTTTGAAAGTATCAGAGGAAAATACCTATAATCCCAATACCCAGGAGACAAGGTAAAGGATTTCTCTCATGTTTGAAGCTAACCAAGGTTATATTACAGAAAGATGCTTTTCAGACAACATCAGCTAGAGTCTAATTCAGTTTGACAAAAATGTATCTTACTGCATTTTTTTTATCAAGACAAGGTCTCCCTACATAGCCCATGCTGACTTGTTTAGTCTCAGAATGTGTGCTGATTATTTCTATAATGGTTGTGAGAGAACTTGAAGCACCTTGTTGTGAGAGAGAGCTCCAATAACTTAAATCAGCTACAATTATACTTTATTAAGGGAAGACATTTCTGTTTTTAGCATAGTGACAAGGAAGTTGCTTAATTCGAGGAAAGATGAGAAATCCCACATGAGCAATCCAAATGATCTGTAACTTTGCTTCATCAGTATAAAGCCATATATTAGTGTGATTAAGTCCAGAAACATCCATTTATTTTTTATTTGATGCTTTTATTGTCCTATAACATGGTTCCTCAACTGTCTAGGAGCTGCCATGAGCAACTATCTTGTAGCACAACCTTCCCATATTAATTTAATATTGCAGGGACATGTGACATTCTATCCCAGATTTTTCTTTACTTAATGTCTCCTTCATAGATAATTTTAAAAAATTAAGGCTTTCATTTGCTCCGAGAATAAAATAATCTTTATTTGGACCTATTATCCAAAGTTTAATATGGAACATTAAATTCCATCTGATTTATGTATAAGACTTCCCAGCAGTCAAAAGTGGCAATGCCTGATTGGCAAGAATCAGGTGAAGGTTTTATTGCTCATTTAGATAAAAATTAAAAGTTGAAAGAATGTTTCTCCCTTAGGGTTAAGACTCCTGAACTTTTCATGTCAATATCCCTCAGCTCCGAATATTAGAGATGAGAGAAGGCAAGGCATGCCAGTAGCCCTCAACCCTTAATCTGATCTTTACACACTAAATTCTAGCAGCTGGGATTCCATCCCTCATGTTGACCCATCACCCATAGCTAAAAGCTTTAGTGGGTACTTGTCATTCAGTGCTCTTCACAACTGAGCCATTTCTCCAGCCTTTCATTAGGAATCTTACAAGGTGCCTGCAGTTCTGCTGTACAAGCTTCTGTGATATTTTCCCTTCCTCAGATTTTGCCCCCTGCAACCTTTCCTCTTCCACAGCCTCAATTCAGTGGTTTCTTTCATTTACTTTCTTCTCTGTTCCTGGTTTCTGTCAGGAACACTTCAGCTGCCATCTCTAGTTGGTAGGTGTGCTTGGGAGACCATAGTTCTAGACTTACATGATGTAGTAATTTGAATGTGAAATACACACCATATGTTCACATAGTTGAACACTTGGTCATATTCAGTGGCACTATTTGGAGAGGTCTTGGAATCTTCAGGAGGTATAGCCTTGCTGGAGGAGGTACATTACTTTGAGAGTTTCTAATTTACGCTGTGCTTCAATTTTGCTGTTACAAATGTGTACTCTCAATTTCCTGCTCCAGTAGCCATCCTGCCTTCTTCCATGTCTCCTTCACCATCATGGACACTCTGTCTTTGTCTCTCTCTCTCTCTCTCTCTCTCTCTCTCTCTCTCTCTCTCTCTCTCTTTCTCTCCACAATATTCCTTCTTCCATAAGGCTCTTTTCTTCCTATTGTTATATAATAACAACAAAAAACATAACTAATACAAATGGCTTCTGTACAACCAGCTCAGCCAACTTAACCTGAAGGGAAAAATTACAAATTGGCATCAAGCCCAACAAAGTAAGACTTTACTGTGTTCTATGCAGTAGCAATTATCAATGTGCACAGAAAATGCCTCTCCCTGGCTGACAAATGTGATTGAGATATTTGTCACTATACCACCCATGTGTGAGCATGGTTTCTTGTTTACTAATCCTTGGTCATGACATTCTGCATAGGTGCATGTGCCTGTATTTCCTGAATTATGGAGATTTTGTTTCTAAGCTAAGGTGGAGGCATGTGTAAAATCAGGAAGTGATATCTGAATGGGCATTAAGTGAAGCCATCAAACACTCTCTTAGATAAATCAGAGCCATGGTATGGTATCTGGCAGAGCCTGTGATGAGGTAGTGTCTCCCAAAATGTCAAAGATGTACATTGTGGGCAGAGGGTATGGCTTAATTGGAATTTTGGTGGTTTCCACAGCAGAAGCAGACCTGAGGTGTGAGGAATTAAAGAAACCTTGTTTTTCGTATCATGACAGCCCTCTGGACGACAGCAGTTGTTTGATTGACAGTTTTCTCAGTTTCTGGGAAAGCAGTGGGACTAAAACTGCAATTGCAGCAGCATTAATGGGACTTCAGCAGTGCTGAATGTCGCCCAGCCAGACTCAGGGAGTCTGAGAATGACAGTAATGACCTTTGGTCTGGCCTCAGTCTCTGCCTTACCTGGGGCAGTTGCCCCTGTGCCTGGGCACAGAGGACTGAGCAGCTGTTAACCCTGGAGCTGAACTGCTTTTTCCCATCATAACTGACAGCTGTGGTCTTTCGAAAAAAAAAAAAAAAGACAAAACATTAAAAACTTGTAGTGTCCAATATAAAGTTAAAATAATTCTTCAATAAATTCTCTCCAGTGTTTGACCTATAGGCAGTGCCCTACCTCACAGGAAAAAAAATGTATATTCCATGTAGTAGATCAAGTCTAAATGTGTTGCATCATGGGAATACAAAGTATTACAACCACTTTGGAGTATAGCAGTTTCTTACAAAACTACTACACATCTCTCATCATGTATTAATTGTTTGAAAATCCATCATCCAAAAGCCTGTACTAAAATATTTGTGGCAATTTTACTTTGAATTTTCCATACTTTGGAACAGTCAATAGGCCTTCATAGTTAAATGTGTATATATATATATATATATATATATATATATATATATAATGAGTGATATCAACGCTTACAAGAAATAACCACTAAGTCAGGGAACTGCAGAAAACTCAAAAGTGTATTCCTAAATGAAAGTTGCTAATCTGAAAATTCTACAGACTGTATGATTTCACCTATGTGGTATTCTAGAAAAGAATGAAAACAATGTCTTCTAGCGAATAAAGAGATGAGTAAGTAGAACATACGGGATTTTTGGATCAGTAAAAGAATCCTTACAATATTGTAGAAGTGAATGCATTGGATTCTGTACATGCATACATACATGGAGTACTCAGATTATTTGAGGAGAGATATTCATTTATATACTGAGGCTATTAGATGTGTCAAGTGGAACCTATGCACAATCAAGAATACAAACGCAACCATGAGAAACTGAAGGGGAAAATCCTTAATTTCTAGTTTTCAAGACTGAGAGACATATGAGCTGAAAGTAAAAAAGCATCATCTGGAAAAAATACTATTCTCAAGAGTTATTATATTTTCATGGAAAAGAAGCCTAATTTAAATTTTAGAAGTAATGTCTCTTTTGTAATAATTTTATTAGGTGGAAATTTTAAAGAAGCAATTGGCTATGGAAGTGAATTTGACAGCACAGTCAGGAGATAATGGATATCAGAACAAATGATGGTTGTTCAAATCCACAATTGTGGGGGTTTTAAGGGGATCTTTATTTAAAGTATAGAATGAAAATAAAACTTATAAAACAGAATTTTTTAAAACATCAGATAGTTAAAACGTGGAAAATTAGGGGGTGTGTGGCAAAAGATGTTTTACATATAGACACTAAGAAGACTGCTGATGCTATTACTTGAGGACAAGAAACAGTCTTAAGGAAGGAAGAAAACTTTTAAATATGCTATTCTTACTAAATTAAACTGAACAAAATAAAAATTTAATATGCACGGCATTAAACATCAATGTGAACTTATGACAAAGACATTTGGATATTAGTGATAAAATAGTAAAATGTGAAACACATACACTAACTTCATCAGAGCATTCTATGAATAAATGAATATTTGAGAATATTAGAATAAATGTATAAACATCGGATAAAAGAGTAAAAATGGATTATCTTGGGAAAATACTGAGAAATATTAAGGGTAACTCTGGCATTCAGAAAGCAGAAATGCTCAAATTACAAACCAAAATAAAAAAACAACAACAACAACAAAAAAAAACTCATTCAAATCATTGCTGCAAAAAAACAGAAAGAGAAGTGTTTCAAGGGATGCAAGATGCAGCAATAAACTTGAAAATATTTGTTGTCAAGTTGACTAATGGGAGAAACAAATTGGAACAGCGAGACCATTGGCATTCTTCAGCTTTCTGCTAAGAACCACAAGTAGTGGTACTTGATCTTAGCTGGAGAAGTGAGTGTCAGACCAGGGAACACAGAGGAATGTTCTTGGGAGCTATGCTCAGAGTGCAGGTGCATCTCAAGCCCCGAAAAATGGCTCTGGAACATAAATCAAGCAATGTGTATCATCCATTTCATGTAAAATAGGTAGAGCAACCACAGCAATGTACACTGGGATTGGAATATGATTTACAAACACAAAATTAAAAAAAAATGAAATAAAAGCAAGCCAATAAATTAAAGAAGTTAGAAGGAAGGTACTACACAGAATTTCAAATAAAATAAAACATTTAAATATTATTATATATAAAATGATTCAAGTCAGGAACTTGGAGAATAAATTCATGTTTCAATATAATCTTTTATTTAGTGATTGTTTTCAACCTCCATTTCTTCTTTTGCACTTCCTCTTCCCACTCCTTATTACCTTCTTTTCCTCCTCTTCTTTGCTTTCTTCCATTTCTTTTTTTAAATTTTTATTCATTTTTGTATGTGTATGAGTGTACTGTCTGCATATAGGTCTGTGCACCCATGTCGTGCAATACCGCGGAGGTCAGAAGAGGGTCTGGATTCCTCTGGAAGGATTCCACCTGTGTCTCATGTATGCTAGCTAGGCAAGCACTCTGCCACTGAATACATCTCTATCCTACTTTATAATATCCCACTTTTAAATTAATTTTTTATGTTTTTGAGAATTTCATACATGAGCTAAATATTTATACAGAATCCATCCAACATCACCTCATTTCAACGCCTCCCATACTACCAATCCAGTCTCTCAAATTCATGACCTCTTCTTCTATTATTTTGATTATATTTATGCACATATTTATTATTTTAAATTATGTGTATGTGTGTATTTCTGCATGTCTGTGTGGGTCCCATAAAGGCAAGAAGGAGATGTCAAAATCCCTGGAGCTGGAGTGATAAGAAGTTGTGAACAGGGGCGGGAGAGATGGCTCAGCAGTTAAGAGCACCAACTGCTCTTGCAGAGGACCCGGGTTCAATTCCCAGCACCCACATGGTGGCTAAGAACTGTCTTTAACTCCTGTTCCAAGGGAATCCGATGCCCTCTTCTGAACTCTGCAGCATCGCATGGCAGAGGTGCACCAAACTACATGCAGACAGTACACTCATACACATAAAAATAAAGAAATAAAACATTTAAAATAAAAGAAGTTGTGAACCACCAGACATGATTGTTGGGATCCAAACCTGGGTCCTCTGGATGAGCAGGACCATGCATAGCCTCTTATGTAACAATTCATTATTTTAGTGAAGGATGTACCTACCTATTTTTACAACAGTGGTAAGGTTAGCAGCAATGATAGCTAGTGTGGCAAGATATATCCACTGGTTCAATGGTAGCATGAATTTTACAGCAGTAACCAGACACTTTCTCACCGGATTTAAGGTTCAGTCTTTAGGATCAATCCCATACCTGGCAAAGATTTTGAAGCCAAGAACCAGTGATCACAGACTCTAGGAGAAAATTTACTACTATTATTTTGTTAAAAGGATATAGTATTAAACTGATTCATATGACATGCTGTTATACCTATAGATTAAGGGCAACTCTCAGTCCTCTTCAGAGAAGCTGCTTTTTGCAGTAGAACATGATTAACACAGAGACACATGAATGTTCATCCCTAAATGAATCTGTATCGCTCCCACCCCCCCTCAAAGCTCAGGGGTCCTACTGGAAGAAAAGGGGGAAAGCGTGCAGGAGGCAGAGGCAGTGGATGACTATGAAGAAACCAGGTTTCTTGATGTAACAGTGGAGATGTACATAGGAGCTCATGGTGGTTGTAAAAACATGCATAAGACCTATGCAGCTCTAGCTAGACAAAATCCTAGCATGGAGGGTAGAAGTGGTCAGGAGATCCCACCCCTAGCTGAAGCGTTAATGGCAGTTGAAAGCTGCAGGGAGTGGGAGAGGTATTTTGTTGAGTCAACCTTGGTTGATTGACCATGTTCCAGGGGAAAGAACCATGCCAAAAAGTATTTTGGCAATACTCTTTTACAAATTCAAAAAAGTCGTATTTACAAATTTTAAAAATTCAAAAAGTTGAATTTACAAATTCAACTAGCTATGCTCACAGAAAAAGAGGAAAAGAAGTTGGGTGGGTGAGTAGGGAATAGCTGTGGATTTGGAAGGAGATTTAACAGAGGGTGAATATTATCAAAGCACATGGTAAGAAATTCTAGAAAAATTAGTACAAATATATTTTTAAGAAAATTAGAAAATATATGCCTGAGAGATACCCAATCTTAAGTGACATGTCTACAGTGGAATCTCTACATCTAAGACTCTTGGAAGATATCAGCACAGATTGAGGAGAGAATGCTAATATATCCTTCAACCCTCACCAGGATACTACAAAGTGTGATGCATACAGAAGGCCAAAACTGTCCAAGGTATACAAAATGAAACTGCAGAGTATTTTTCCCTGGATATGACTAGTATATTAATCTTCACCCACCCATGGCTCAGAGACAAGGAAGAGGGGATGGAAATATTGAAAGAGCCAGGGATGGTGCACAAATATAGGAAAACTAGCTTTCAAGCCTCTGGGAATTGCTCCTTTGAACAATGGTGACAGCATGCACAGACCTATGCTGACTCAATCAGCTAAAAACCCAGCATAGAACTGGGGAAATGGGCATATTAGCCAAGGAACTATTGGCAAATAATTACTTCTGGGTGAGGGAGAGTAGATCTTTAAGTGAGTGACTCTAGATAAGTTGTCTGTACTCCACAGGATGACCCTAGGGACATCTGGGTACAAATGTCTGACTGGATAGATCTTAACATATATGATAGATTGCATGAAATGTGGTAGGGTGTCAGGGAAGGGTGCACATGGGGGTCTAAAATTTATAAAGTTTATTATATGAAATAAAACTCAATAAAACATGCATAAAATAGAAAGTAGGAAATAGTTTTCTTCTGCAATACCATAATGAGGCCCTCAACAAGATTTCTCGAATTTAAACTTGTATGTTTCTTTGAGAAAATACAGTTTAATTTAAGCAAGCAAAATTTTATAGATAAATTTTATGTGAAAATATCCAAATGTGTAACAAAGTAATTTTAACTTTCATATTGAGATTAAGTTTTGTCTTTGCTTATTGAATGTATAATCTTTATATTTCACTATGCATTTCTGAAATTAGTTTCTACCTAAGTAAATGTAACATCCTTGGCATAGGCATGATTATTCATTTGTGGTGTTTTTAACTTTTTAAAAATTTTTTAAGTTTTAAAAAAAATTTTATTTATTTATTTTTATGTGTATGAATGTACTGTCTGCATGTAGGTTTGTGCACCTGTGTTGTGCAGGTGTCGGATTCCCCTGGAACTGGAGTTAGAGACGGTTCTCAGCCACCATGTGGGTGCTGGGGATCAAACCTGGGTCCTCTGCAACAGCAGTTGGCACTCTTAACCGCTAGGCCATCTCTCCAGCCCTCATTCGTGTTTTGTGTACAAAGTAGCACACAGGACCTGTCCTACAATAAACATTCCACTGATTTGGAATGAGTAAAAGAATAACTTCAGACATGTTTAAAATGCATTTTAGAAATGAGTTAAAACAATTAACTGGAACCTGGCAGATCCTTCAATTAAAGAGTGATTCTTTTTTTTTTTAGGACTCATGAGGCCACAGATAAAATAGCCAACAATGAAAAATGAAAATAAATTACTTTGTTTCCAATATATTACTTGAAGACATTTAATATCTAATAGGTATAATCAAAATAATCATAAGTTAGCTTGAAATAGCTAGTGTATGGAAAGTTGCTTATTCAATATTTGTAAAGTAGAAAGTAGGAAATGCATCTGTTCCCACTCTGCAGTCCTTTTTGCCTGGTTTCTTCAACACAAGCAGAGTTTTCAGGAGATTGCTCTGAAATTATTAAGAGATAGTCTGACACCTAGTGGGCTCTCGCTGAATGCGTGTTGAGTTATATTACAGATGTAACAGCCTCAACTGATCATATAAAGCATCCTAAACCATCTCAGAATACAGTTAGGACAAATAGAAAGAAGATGCTGGTGTCTTAGGCAAAGTCCTGGGACTACATTTGAAATACACTTATGGAGGTTAATCCAAGTCTCCTGGAATTTTTAAACTGAAAATATATCCAAGAGTCATGTTATTATGAATATGCACAGACATTTTAAAAATACAACTATTTAATAAATGATACCTATGCTATGTTTCATAAATAACCAAAATATTATTTGCAATAAGTCCACAAAACTTAGTGACAATATGAAATGAAAAATATAAACTTTTGATCTGAATAGAAGTCACTGTATATCTCACAGAATTTGCAAAAAAAAATATTAGAGACATGAAATCAAGAAACCTTTGCTAAGCAAAGGAAATTTCTAAAGAAGAGGAGAGTAAAACAATATATATTTCACCAGGAACAGGTTTAATCTCATGTAATTAGATCAATGTACGTTTTAATGTTGGAATATGGAGCACATATACACTAAAATGAGGTCGTTTTTCCTCAACGCTGCTTCGAATGTGATCATGTATATAATGTAAATATATGTACCTGTTTATTTTTTATTTTTCGCCAGGAATTCTTTTAAAAAATGTTTTATTTGGGGACTGGAGAGATAGCCTAGCGGTTAAGAGCACCGACGCTCTTGCAGAGGACCCGGGTTCGATCCCCAGCACCCACATGGCGGCCGAGAGCCGTCTGAAACTCCAATTCCAGGAGAACTCCAGTTCCAGAGACCCTCTTCTGACCTCCGCGGCATTGCACGACACGGGTGCACAGACCTGCATGCAGACAGTACATTCATACACATACAAAGATAAATAATAAAAAAATAAAAATAAATTAAAAAATGTTTTATTTATTTTTTTATGGGTTTGAGTGTGTTTATCTTGCAAGTAAGTGCTCCTGTGCCGGGCAATTCCCAGGAAGTTCAGAAGAGGATTCCCGTGTCCTGGAACTGGAGCTATGGATGTTTATGAGCCTCGATGTGGGTGCTGGGAATTGAACTGTGGTCCTTTGTAAGAGCAGCCAATGCTCTTAAGAGCTGAGCCATCTTTCCAGCCCCCAGGAAATTGTATCTTTTATGACTGTCCCTGCTAACCAGGTGGAGGAGGTTACAAAGGTGATGCTGACATAGGGATTCTTGTTGGGCTATGATTTTCCATTAGATAGAATTGGTTCACTGGGCAAGTCAGCCTTCCTAAGAGTTTTCCAGTTCATCCTTTTTATAGAGTTTTTCTTTATCTTTGATAATTTCATACATGTCTATAATGTTTCATGAGTGTATCTTATATCTTTACAGGCTCTCCCAAACCTCCAGCTTCCTGCAACCTTTTCCTTCCTTCCTCCCTTCCTTCCTTTCTCTCTTTCTCTCTCTCACTCGCCCCACCCCTTTTTTCTTTCCTTCTTTCTCACAACCCACTGACTCAGGTTAGAGGAACCCTTACGTGCATGGTTTACAGGCCGTCCAGTAGTGCATAGGAAGCCTGCAAAGAGTCAAATTGACTCTTTGAAAAGAAAATTGACTCTCCCTTCCCTAGCAATCTTCACCTGCCAGTAGCTCCCCAACTAGGAGTGGTACCTCTTGGGCCCCGCCTGCATCCACACTGGCATGCTGACTAGCTTGATGTTAGGAAGGTCCTGCTCAGGCAAGCACAGCTGCTGTGAATTCATGAATGCACAAACTATGTCTCGTCGAGAAGACCCCTTGGCAGTTGTCTTCTTTAATCTCAGTTTTTTTTTTCAAAATTTTTACACCCTTTTGAGCAATAATTGCCAAACTTTTGGGAAGGTATGTTTGTAATGTCTTATTTAGGGATGAGAATGGAATGGTTTCTTTTTGGTTTTGTGTGCTTGATTGTTTGTTTATTTGCTTGTTTGCTTGTTTTTTGAGACAGGGTCTCCCTGTGGCCCCAGCTGGCCTGGAACTCACTCTGCAGACAAGGCTGGCCTTGATCATAGAGATCCCCATGCCTCCACCTACCCAGTCCTGGGATTAAAGTTATTTGCTGCCATCCGTAGCTGATGGAGTGATTTTTGCGTAATTAATATTATTGTGTATTCAATTTTTTCTTAAGTTTCTATATCAATATTATTCTAACTAAAGTACTTAATAAGAAACAATCATAAATATACCCAGTCTATCTATATCATTCAGATTTGTAGCAATGACTTTTCCAATATGGAAATAAATTGGACTAGGACTTTTACCCAACCTTGCAAACAACAAGTTACTATTTATAATGTGAACAAGCTTATGGAGCTATGTGCTCCTCTCATGATCTGAGATTGTGACTTTAATCCTCCAAGGACCCTCCTTGCCCTCTGCCCAAGATAAGGAATATCTGTATTCATGTTTTTAAAGCACTGATTTCTCATTACAAACCACGAGAACATTTGAAATGTCTGTTGTGTAATTTTGTGTGTGTGTGTGTGTGTGTGTGTGTGTGTGTGTGAAAGAGAGAAAGAGAGAGAGAGAGACTAGCTCTAAGGCTCAAGGGCAAGATTCCTGGTAAGATAAGTGTATTCCCGACTTCTACTACTCCAATTCATGCTGGAAATGCTGTTTCAATAAAAGAATGTGCAAAGCTTGTTCAGGAGCACAGTTCCTAGGGCATTTGAAGGAATAGATGTGAGTCAGTTCAGGTCTCCTCTTGGTCTCAAAACAATGTTAGGAGTCAGGTTATCTTTTTTTAAGAGTCTGTAATGTGGCTTAGAAATGCTTCACACATTCTCTAGTCATCCATTCTTTCTTGTTCTTGCTCTTAAAATATATACAGACAGGGGCTGGAGAGGTGGCCTAGAGGTTAAGAGCACCGACCACTCTTACAGAGGACCCGGGTTCGATCCCCAGCACCCACATGGCGGCCGAGAGCCGTCTGAAACTCCAATTCCAGGAGAACTCCAGCTCCAGGGGAACCCGACACCCTCTTCTGACCTCCGCGGCATTGCACGACACGGGTGCACAGACCTGCACGCAGACAGTACATTGATACACATACAGAAATAAATAAAATTAAAAAAATTAAAAAAATATATACAAAGACATAATTAAGAAGTAGATTCTAATGGCCAGGAGATAGGCAGCATATATATATATATATATATATATATATATATATATACATATATGTATATATATACATATGTATATGTATATATGTGTATATACATATATGTATATACATATATATATGTATATATACATATATGTATATATATACATATATGTATATACATATATATATATATATATGCTTCTCAAAGATTCTGACTTGCCTATTATGTGATACTGTGTCACAGAGTCAGATAAAATTTTAGACTGTCAGAAATGAACATATAAATGAGCTTTTATGTAGAATTGATTTCCCTTCAAAGTAAAATAAATTCATGTGCATCATAGCTTGACGAAAGTATATGTTTCTGAAGTTCCATCATTAAATTTTAGTGATTGGAATTTATATCAACTTCATAGTTATAATGTTTAAATTATATCAAAATGCCAGATCACTATATCAAAATAAATTTAGATGGCCACTTGGTTTCCTTGCATAAAAGATACAAATTGAAGGAACTCATGGATTAGATGCCAAGAAAAGGAAAATTAAAACATCTCTTTTGCAAATAAGAGAAAAATATTTTAAAAACATTATTGCTTATGTAACATTAATTCTCTTTTACCCTTTAATTGTTTATTTTAAACTTGGTTCCAGGAAACTCATAATCAATATTGACATGTATTGATATCTTTCAAAAAATCTATCTAATCACAGACAAAGGAATGATATTCATTTTGGAGTTAATGCTGAAACAAGCTAAACAGAATGAGCTATGACAGTGTAATGGCAGTAATATTTATAAGGCAATTGTATGTAATGGGAAAAAGCTTGAAGGAAATGTACTTCAATATTTCAACCTGATATTTAAAAGGATCAATACATCTGTCATAATATTTTATGATCTTGAACAACTGTAGGCAGAGTATTTACATTAATAAAATTAGATGGCTACATTTTATTTGTAACCATAATTTGTTGCTTACTTTTGGGAACCAGCAACTTTCTGTGCTGTTCACTGCTCAAGCCTGGGTCAAATGTGGCTCACCACAGTCTGTGAGAACATTAACAGAATGCACAATATACAGTGACAAAAATACTCTGCGGAAACTACAGTATCTGGCTTCACAAAGACGACACTAGTCTGTCTAAAACTTGAAAGAGGAGTTGGGTGTTGTGTGTAGATAAATGTGGAAAGATATTTTAGGCAGCAAAGATGAAACTTAAAAAGGGAAGAAGAAACAGTGATTTCATTTTCTCATCAAAGTATTTTTCTTTGTTTTGTTTTACTTAAGGAAGTAGTAACTGAACTTTACCCAAAGTCCTGTGGGATTAAATCTAAAATGATTAAAAATAAGCCACTTATTTTTTCCTTTATGAACATTTTTCAGATATTTTCCAGTAGCCAATTTGTTATGAAAAATCAATGGTAGAAAGAAAGTATGTTCTCCCTGTTATTACTGGGTTTCAAAATGCAGGCATACCTCCCTCTTGGGATCTTTGTTTTTCCTATCTACTTCTAGTGGATAATACAGTGCATGGGTGACAGCATATGTATTCTAACTGCCATATGCTTAAATTCCAGTTCACCTTTCTACTAATTCTTGAGCACAGCATATATTATCACTTAATCACAAAAATCTTGCTCCTAATCACCCTGCTGTGATGGTTAATTTTATATGTCAAAGTGAGTAGCCTTACCATGCTTAGTTGTTTGGCCCTACCTCAGATACTGCCATGAAGGTGTTAGCTGGATATCTTTGGTTGAACGAAGGAGGAACAGAGGGAGAGGGAGACTGCAAATTACCTTACAAAGTTGGTAAAAAGAAAAAACAAAACATGTAGCTCTTACCATGGTGCAAGACACTAAATATATGGAGATAACACTTCAGCTCTGCTTACTATTATTCTTCTGCCTCTTTCTTATATGGTCTTTGGGTATAAAATCCCATTATGATATACATTGGAGTACAGTATCTTCTTTCACAGTAGGTCCGCTACATAGTTGTGAGAATGAATTTTGAATATAACAAAGCCCACATAATAGCAAACAGAATAAGAGCAACTGCTGAAATCTTAATAGAGTCACATAACCTAATTTTTTATTATTTTATGTGTATAAGTGTACTGTCTGTGTGTAAGTAGGTGCATCCGTGTCATGCAATGCTTTGGAGGTCAGAAGAGGGTGTCAGATTCCCCTGGAGCTGGAGTTAAAGGTGGTTCTTAGCCACCATGTGGGTGCTGGGAATAAAACCCTGGTCCTCTGCAAGAGTAGTAGGTGTTCTTAACCACTGAGCCATCCCTCCAGCCCTCCCTAAAAATTTTAAGTGTATAAACTCATATAAGGCTTATATTCAGTTATAAAGTTGCATATAGATTGATAGATACCCAAATAAGTCAAGCAAAAAATAAGTCTACTAATTGTGAAATAATTTTAAGCCTGATTATTAGAGAACAGAAACCAAATTTAAGTCAAATTCTACCTTATTCCTATCACCTAAATTTTGAAATTTTGATGAGAAATTCAACTTTAGTATTTAAACAAAAAGTGTTCAAAAGTTATAGAATATTTTGACCAGTATTCCTTCTCTTTCTATTTGTAACTGTTGGCTTAGTGTCAGTTCATTATTTGCGTGGATAATCCACACCTTTCAAGCTTCTGGTTCCTTTTATCCCATGATCTTTCTTTCTTTTATTTATTTATTTTATTTTATTTATTTTTGCTTATGTATGAATGTACTGTCTGCATGTACATTTGTGCACCCGTGTCATGCAATGCCGTGGAGGTCAGAAGAGGGTGTTGGATTCCCCTGGAACTGGAGTTAAAGACAATTCTCAGCCTCCATTTGGGTGGGGGTGATCGAACCCGGGTCCTCTGTAAGAGCACTGGGCGCTTTCAACCGCAAGGCCATCTCTCCAGCCCTGATCTTTCCTTCATGGATCATCTATTAAACTGCTTCAAATAGTAGGATTCTTCCGAAAACTAGTTTCCTATGGAAAGTTTCCCACCAAGGAATGCATCTAAAGTGTCATCTACTTCTTCAGGGTTGATATGTAATGCACAGCCACATTAATTATAGCATGAACTAGATTCTGCTTTGACTACTTTAGAATCAGTATGGGGAAAGGTTAAGAAAAGGGCATGCCCTATTTGCCTTTATATTCCAATATTTAGCTAAATATATGACACAAAAGTGAATATTTTATTGATGAATGCATTAAAGAAATGAAAGGCAGCAAACGTTACAAACATTGGTTTTTGTAAGTATAGTTACTGAAATAAAATTTTTATTTGCTCTGGGGCTGGAGAGATAGCCTAGCGGTTAAGAGCACCGACTGCTCTTGCAGAGGACCCGGGTTTGTTCTCCAGCACCCACATGGCGGCTGAGAACAGTCTGTAACTCCAATTCCAGGAGAACTCCAGTTCCAGGGGAATCCGACACCCTCTTCTGACCTCTGCAGCATTGCACGACACGGGTGCACAAACCTACATGCTGATAGTACATTCATACACATACAAAAATAAATAAAATGTAAAAAAAATTTTTTTTAATTTGATTTGCTTTTTTTCAGGGTATAAGATAATAATATGCATAAAAACTAGGTTAAGAAAAATGACATAAACTATAATATATTGATTTGATTAATTATAACCCCAAAGGAATTTATATTTTCCTAAAAAAGGAACAAAAGCTTGTTTCATATAATAAAGTCAATGGACATTTTAGAACCTTTGAAATCTACTGCATAATTATACAAATTTCTACTTAGCTTTGCATCTTTGACCTAAGAGAAATGAAAGGAAAAAATGAAAATTTCTAACTTCAGGCAAAAATAAGCCTTTAATTACCATGACTCAATTATATTATATAAGCATGAAATTCTGATACTAATGAAGTAGTTTACATATTCTTAATTTTTCCAAAAGGAAATGGATTGGAGAAAAAATAAGGGCTCAATGAAGGACATAAAATTTGTAAAATAATGTATAAAATACAGATTTTATTGCCTAGCAGAATATCAGTATGTTAAGCATGAAGTCATTATTTATATGATATAAATATGAAACTTTTTACATGTGAAACAAAAAGTTGCAGCTCTAATGTACCTGATGATCTTGAGATTTTCAGCTGAATAAATAGCTAATTATCATTCAGCTCGAAGTGATAAGTCAAAACAGATTTGTGAAACATGTAATAACAGCTCTATGGTTACAGACAGAAGAAGCCTGGCTTTGTGTTAATAAAAAACTATGAAGTCCAGTTTCTGACCCTTTATTAGAACATAAGGTCAGAGGTTTTCTGTGCTCCTATTTCACAATATGTAAAATCAGAATAAGAAAAATTATTTTCGTATTTCTAAAACTGGTATCAATATCAAATATAGTAATTGTATGAGCGTTCCTTTAAACTGGTGAAATACTATACCTACATTGTTAATGTTATTGCATTTAATGTATATTAAATGTATAACAATATAATGTACTATCCAAGATGACAAAATAAATTGTTAAAAATGAATAGCAAGAGGGGAGAGAGAATTTGGTGAATTTGCAGATACTGAATTTCTTTTAATAAACATTTTTTATTCATTCAAGTATATTATAGCGTATTTTGATGATACTCAGACCCTCTCCACCTACTCCATCTTCCCTTAGTTCTTCCCCAGTTCATGTTCTCTATTTTTATTTTATTTTATTATTTTTTTTTTTGATCTTTTCTAGACATGGTCTCCCTGTAGCCACAGCTGTCCTGGAACTTACTCTGTAGACCAGGCTGGCCTTGAACTCACAAAGATCCGCCTGCCTCTACCTCCCAAGTGCTAGGATTAAAGGTGTGTGCCACCACACCAGGCCATGTTCTCTATTATTATTTGTCTGGTTTTTTTTTTTTTTTTCTTTTAAAGGCCTCTTAAGTCTAATCTGCATTTCCTGAATGCTCCTGGGTGTGGGTCTATCCCCTGGAGTCTGGCCAACCTACCAGACATCCAAGTGGGTAGGAAAACCATCTTACACTCTTCCAGCATCCAACAATTGCAAACATATCCTCAGCCAGAATTGGAGCTTCCTGCCCAGTTCCCCCTTCCATGCTGGGGCCTTGTCTGGCTTGAGTTCACATGAGTCTTGTGTATGCTGTCATAAGAGCTGTCCAAAGAAACTGACTTTCTTAACTTGGTCTTAGATAACTGTAACATGCTAGATTTTCAAAACAATATTATTAAGAACATACCTGAAGGGAAGAATTTTTTCATGTAAGAAGAATCAGTCACTAAATTATTCAGTAGCTTACTGAAGGAGGCAATATTTTAAAATTCAAGACAAGGTCAAACACAGCCATAAAGTCTAATATCCACAATAACTGGCACAGAAGACTATCTCTATTGGTATAGTAATGGCGTTTTCATCTAGGGGGTAATCAACAGTTATCTAATTGAACTTCTAAATGTGAGGTAACTCACTGTTTGCACTGTAAATATAACCAAATACAAATGGCTTGTAATGCAGTAGATCCTAGAGAGAACTCTATCCCTATTGTATCTCTGGACAAGTGAAATTTCTTACTGTATGTTAAACATGGGTCCTCATATTTATAGAAAAGTATAACATACACCACACATCAAAGAAGATTCTGTTAGCCACAGATGAAAGCTGTTGCAAAGTTTCACAACTGGTCATTCACAGGAAATTTATGTCTGAGACATGCCTAGCCCTAAATAACACATCTGCAGTGGAACTTCTCTACACCTAAGTCTCATGGAACATAGGAGAACAATGGGGTAAAGAGAATATCAGTACATCCCTAAACTCTCACAAACAAACCCCCCTTATACAACAGAGTATGACATACACAGAAGGATACAACTGGCCAAAGTATAGAGAATAATAGGCTGTAGAATGCTTTTCCCTGGGTAGGACTCCTATGTTGAAAGTCACATGTCTCAGAGACCAAAGCAGAAGTGAAAAGAAAATTGTAAGAGCCAGAGTTGGTGTGTAATCATATGGAAAACTCTGGGAACTTGCTCATATGAACTTGCAGGAATAGTGACAGCATGCACAAGACCCATGCTGAGTCAATCAGACAAAATTCCAACACAGAAATGGGGAAATGGGCAGCATGCCTCAACCTTAGCTGAGGAACAAATGGTGGGTAATTACTATGTGGTAAGAGTGAGCAGATCTTCTTTAAGGGAGTGACTCTAGATAGGCTCACTAGACTCCAGTGAATGAACTTGACATCTGGGTACAAATGCTCAAGCAGATAGGCCTTGACATGTGTAAAAGAATGCATGAAATCCAGGCAGGGGGGTATGAGTGGTACAGATCCAAATTTGATTAAGATCTATTATTAAAGGTGTCAGACACCTTTAATCCCCAGCATACAGAGGGCAGAGATAAGTAAATCTCTATGACATCCAGGACAACGTGATCTACATAATGAGCTCCAGGTTTCCTGGTAGTACAGGGAGAAACTGTCTCAAAAACCCATAATGAAGAGAATAAGAATTAAATGAATAAAATTTAAAAATTCAATATAAGAGATAAAGAGAATGAGCATACATTCCTTTTGTTAGAGAAACGCAATTTTGGAATGTGACTGGATTATTTGCAATTTCACAAGCAAAATACATTATTAAATTTGAAAGATTGAAATGCAATTCTTCAATGTATGTGAAGAGCAGAGTCACAGAAACAGCATTTTCTAATCTCATGAATCAGACTCCTAATGTACACAGCTATATCTGAGATGAGGGAACAAAGAAAACATCAGCATCTTCGAGGAATCTATTTCCCTAGAATCTTCTCAGACAAGCAAATAGTTGTTTTGAACAGTGCGATAGTCTTACTTGGGAAGCCAGTGGCCACTAATATATGTGTTGGCAGCAACTGCTGCAGAACTTTGGGAATTATCCTTCTGCAATGCCCCATAGGCCTTCAGAAGGAGCCAGAGCTAGTTTTCAGCTGGATGACCCAAAGAAGCAAGGCTTCTGGTAAAACAGCACTAGACAGGATCTAGGAATCAGAAAATTTATACTCCCTGGTTCTGACATCAGCATTGAGGATTTGGGCTGGAGCAGAGCACAGGAGGCACACACTTAAAAAGCATGCACCTGTCCCAGGGTACAATCCTTAGTGCCACAAATTGGGTCTTTACCCAAAGTTATTGTGAAACAATTAGTGATATGATTTCTAACCATATTACTCAATTACAATCCAGATTACCAGTAAAATGTGTGCTTTTGTTAATTTAGATACTTGAGAATGTAGACCCAAAAATGTACCAAAATGAGAACAAAAGCATAAGTTATGTCTACAGTAAAACCTTAAGCTCTAGCAACAAAAGCCTATGTTGATTTTTACAGATTTACTTAGTAATATGGGGGAATATATCATAATTTAATTGCAAAGTTCTATGTTATAATATATTCATTGTTTACTACTTCAGTAAGAATGATTGTGATGAAAAACTAATGATAACAGGTGCTACATAGATGAGCATTTGTGGGATTAAAAATTAGTACATCCATTATGGAAAACAGTAGGAAAATTACAAGTGAACAATAAACCCACAGTATGATCCAGTATCTCACTACTATATATCCCTATGTTTCAAAATAATTCAAATCAGTGTGTTGCAAGGTAATTGTCCGTACCACACTGCTGAACCATTGACATTTCTAATACTCAAGAAATGGCAACAATTAAATTACCATCAGTTGACGAATGAATAGTGGTGTATAGATGATGAAATATTGTTCATACATGAAAAGTATGTGTGTTTTCTGTGACAGTGTAGAAGGAGTAAGAGATTGTTATTAAGTAAAAGAAGCCCAACATAGACAATGAGAAGGATATTTCTCCTGTGGACTGTGAATCACAGTTGATCTTACAGAATTATGAGTAGAATGATCATAGAGTAGGCTGAAAGGAAAAACTAAGAAAGTTTGATCAGTGGATGCTATATAGTCAAGTAGAAATAACCCTTCTGGTATATTATTACACAGGTTAGGCTCTACTGAGAAGGTCATGTATTCATTATGTTGCACATTGTCTGACACATTGCAGGTAATCCAGAAATATTTTTAATTAATTATTTAGAAAGAAATAGGCATTCAAGGAAACACAATTGTGAGGGAAAAGATAAAGAAAAAAATAACAAAATCAATACTGGTGATATTATCTGTAAACAGAATCATGATTTTTAAAAAATATGGAACACCACGAATTTGCGTATAATCCTTGCACTAATCTTCTCTTATCATTCCAATTTTAATATATGTGCTGCCGAAGTGAGAACCAGAATCATTAAATTAATGAGTAGAGATATTCTATTTTCTATTTTGCCTTTTAATTACTTAAAACAATTTCATTAATGCTCTGGATATGTGGATACTTAAGAATGCATAAACTGGGGTGGGAGAGGGGCAGGGAGAGGGGAATGTAGCCAAATTGGACTGAAAAATGATATATGAAATATACAAAATGTCGCAGGGTGTGGTGGCACACGCCTTTAATCCTAGGCAGAGGCAGGAGGATCTTTGTGAGTTCAAGGCCAGGCTGGTATACAGAACAAATGCCAGGAGCCAGGACAGCCGGAGCTACAGGGAGACCCTGTGTCAAAAAAGACACACACACACACACACACACACACACACACATACACACACACACATATATGTGACATATATATATATATATAATGTCAATTAAAAAACTTAAAAAAGAGTTTCTAAATCCTCTCATATGTTATTAATAAGACTTGAAATCAAACTTTGACAGCAGACAGCAGAAGAAAAACTAATATTAGAAGGACAAAATCCCTGAGAAGCAGACAGGACCACTGATGAGTAACCAAGATGGCACACTTCCTGGGGCTTCCTGACCTGAGGCAAACGCCTGGGGGCTCCCTCCTCCCTTGGCAGCAGATGGCCCTTTCGGCTGAAGTCCAGTCCAGTTTAGAGAAGACCAAGTCTATACCTGACAGTTTGGAGCTGTGACCTATGGATTCTCTGCTGCACTAAGATTTTTCCTGCTTTTTAATTCTTTAATTGGTAGAGAAAACAAATCCAATCAAGACTCCTAGATTGTAACAATATCACATACACTCATACAGCTTAGATGCCATAATTAGTTATTTTACTAATGAATCAAGCAACTTAAAAATAATTAGGTTATTTTTTGTTTTGAGAAGTTAGAAAACAATATATCTTATCTGCCTTCAACCCACTTGATTAGTCAACAGAGCAGATAACTAAGGCAAATAAGTAGCAATTAAACAGTCATAGAAATAAATAAACAAGCACATTCAAAGTCACATTTATGGCCAGTAGAATTCATTTACATGATGGATTTTTATTAAAGGTCAAAGGCACTTGGACCAAATGTTAAAATAAATGAAAGGCCATCACTTTTATAGCAGAATCTAATAAGGAACATATGGAAATATTTTATTTTTCCTCACTATACAATCAGTTTTCACAAGTATGAAAATAGAAATAGTTTTTTTAATAAAATGTTAGTCATGTAGGAGAGAAGCACTAAGCAAGAGGAAATTTCAATTAGTCATGAGCTACCTGAAAAGTCTTGCTTGATTGGGGCAATGGATTTGCTGCAGGTTAAGGTCTGTACAGTTAGGTGATAGGAATTACTGTTTGAGATATTGTACCCTGTGCCAGTTCCAATCTAGGAAGAGGAAAGTGGCTGTAAATTGCCAAAAATCTATTTTGAGACACCATGGGGGAAAGTTACAATAAGACCGATGAAGGTTAAATAGAACATATATTTTGGATGAGGCTACAAATCTATAGTAGCTGAAACCAATAAAAATGGGTAATGTCTGCAATTGTAAAACAAACAAAAGCTTCTTTGGTTTTAGCAAGGATAAAATGGTCTTTAAAAGTGATGAAAATTGTGACTTAAAGAGCTTCCTTTCTGTGGCATTTATTATATGGGTCACACATTTAATTTGTGTATATTCTCAAATTTTGTGTTTATCTTTCTATAACAGTGTTATTTCTTTCAGGAAACTTAAAGCCCTTTGGAAGAAAAACATATATTTCTAAGATAACATTTATGACACTAATTGCATGTAGAATATTTCAATGTTGGTATCTGTTTTGTATGGAAAACCATGATTATTGAATTAGATAAAAGGCTCATAGTGCAAAGAAGACACTTTGCTAAAATAGAAGGGGCAGAAGCTCTTTCAAGAAAATGCCTCCTAGAAAAGAACCTGCTATGCAGAAGGTGTTAATTACCAGAGCGTTCATTCATATGGTCAGTGAGGAATGAGATTCCTTTTCCGTACCTATTTGACCACAAATGTTCAGGATACACCATTTACTTCTGCTTCCTCTATGGAAGCTAAACCTCGAATATTTTATTATTATTATTATTATTATTATTATTACGCTGTATCATTATTTATCATTTTACTTTCCTTTTTTCATTATTGTCTACAATATTGAAGTATACAAAATTAGGGGTTTCACACTTGCACACCATATAGTTTCACTGTATTTACATCCCTCTCTACACACTCTTCACCTCTTCCTTTTTCTATTCCTAAAGACTCCCTAAAATTTTCATTTACAGCCCCCCTCTCCCCCAACACACAATCTAGAATCGACAGGGGAGAAGACATGCAATATTTTTCCCTTGAGTCTGATTTATTTCACTTAGTGTGATGAAGTTTCATTTATTCTCTTGCAAATGGCACAGTTTTGTCCATTATTTCTGAGGTAATTTTTCTTGTCCTGATACCTTTCCTATAACAAAGACCTTGGGAGATAGAAATTGTGTTTCAAGGCTGGAGAGATGGCCTAGCGGTTAAGAGTGCCAACTGCTCTTGCAGACCACATGGTGGCTGAGAACCGTCTGTAACTCCAGTTCCAGGGAATCTGACACCCTCTTCTGACCTCCACAGCATTGCACGACACAGGTGCACAAACTTGAATGCAGACAGTACATTCATATACATACAAAAATAAATAAATAAAAATTAAAATTAAATTAAAAAAGAAATAGTGTTTCATGGTTTGTGGATCAGACATGTTTC
Source organism: Rhizomys pruinosus (assembly GCA_009823505.1). Taxonomy (NCBI): domain Eukaryota; kingdom Metazoa; phylum Chordata; class Mammalia; order Rodentia; family Spalacidae; genus Rhizomys; species Rhizomys pruinosus. Next base: position 3,549,451 of record VZQC01007142.1, on the reverse strand, counting down.
CTACCTTTAGAATGTGGTAGAGCTGATGTCTTGTTCCAGAAATAAGTGTGGACAAGTTTTATGCAGATCTCCTCATAATATATTTTCTCCAAGACTTGAAGCTCCTCTGCTACAGAGAAATCTACATGTGAATATACTCCAGAAATTATTTTCTCATTGCTCACTGGAATAAGGAAAATGGAAGCCACTGTATGTATCAAACTGTGCTAACTGTTGTGTGGGTGATAGACAATTTTTTTTTATTATTATATTTCCCTCAGAGTCTCCTATGGGCGATAGACAATTTTTATATTTTCCTCAGAGTCTCCTACCACCTGCTAGTCTGTGAAGCTCTGGAAGACTACCTTTACAGGCTTCGCCTCTGTAACAGTGACTTCTCTTTATTATTATTCATAAATACAGATCCAATTTGTGACATTCAAATTCACTAATAACAGAAGTAATAGCCTTTTGAATGTGATTAGAATAAGTTTTTAAAAATAGTTTAGTTTTGTTTTGAGTAAGAAATTTCCTAAATTTAGTAAGTAGTTTTGATAGATAAGGTAATCCTAAATAAATGCTCACTTGGATTGTGTATGCTATGTTCTGCCTCTGAACGTTACTAACCCCTTAGTATTTTGAAATAGATCCTCAGTCAATAACTTACACTGTCCTTGAACTGCACTCCTGCTTCTGCCTCTGGTCTGCTGAACTATGTTCAGCTGCTGCTACACCGGACAATATTTGTTAAAACCTAGAAGCAAACAAATCTCTGCATTTTTAGTAAGGTAAAGGGTGTCTTTTACTAAAACATAAACCTTAAGAATAAGCTTACTTTTGAATGTGAGGGCGATCTGGCTGCGACATCTGTCACCCCACTGATCGCCAGGGTTGATTTGACTGATCTGGCTGGCTAGGCGAGTCTCCCCTTCCTCGCTCAATGCTCCGCTTGCGTCCCTCCTGAAGGTGCGTGCTCAGTCGAAGAAGAAGAGGACAACCTTGCTGATAGAGGAGGACCCGTCTTTGGTCAAGGGTACATGAGTAGCTGCGTTCCCCTGCTAGAACCTCTAAACAAGCTCTCAAGCATAAGCTTACTTTCATAAATTGCTCCAAAGCACTTTTTTTTATTTGGTCTCTTTGAGACCTCTTCCTTTAGTCCCAGCTGGCCTGGAGCTTGCTATGTAGACCAGGCTGGCCTGGAACTCACAGGGATCTGCCTTCCTCCCTCTCTTGAATGCTGGGACTAAAGGCCACCAAGCCCGGCTTGCGACGCACTTTTTTTCATAGTAATGTATTAGAAGTATATTTCAGTCTTCACCTTCATTAAATAATAGAGGGAATGACCAAGTGCTAACCAAAATTATGTGTTAATTAAAAATAAAAGTAAAATCTACTCTTTAGTGTCCGTCATTATTGTGTCCTATGGGCCTACTACTCTCATTGCAAATATGAGTTTCAGATGATGAAAGTGAGTTTTTTCTTAGGAAAGGATATTTACTATAATTCTTCTTGTAGGTATTACAGACAATAAAAAAAATAGTTACCTCCACTTTTTCAAGATGTGAGATTGAGATACTCCCCCCCCCTTTTTTTTTTTTTTTGTTTTTTTGGTCTTTTCGAGACAAGGGTCAGTCGCCGGTAGCCCCAGCTGTCCTGGAACTCACATTGTAGACCAGGCTGGCCTTGAACTCACAAAGATCCGCCTGCCTCTGCCTCCCAAGTGCTAGGATTAAAGGCGTGCACCACCACGCCGGGGAGATACCCTTTTATTGATGTTTTCAGTATTAAATTACTAAAAAAATATGCAGTGGTCAGTTATGTGTTTCATCATTACTTCTTTTTCTTTATTTTCAGTTCCTTTCTTTGTTCTGATTTACTTGCCAAAAGATAATGGGTACATTTTACACTGAAAGCCACATATGTATCTTAAATAGATTCATTTGCATTGTATCCAGGCAAAGTGCTCTATGAGGGGGAATGTAGCACTTTAACTTCTTGTATAGAATATTCAGTTGGAGTCAGGGCATCTCACCCTTTATTGCCTCTTCTAGGCATCTGTGCTGCAATCTGATTCATATTAAATGAACCCAATTACACTAGAAGTACATTTCTTTATGGTCATGATCTTCCTTCTTGGTTTATAATTAAAATCACTGAATAATTGTCTGACACTAATCTTACTTAATTCAATGGCCAGAGAACTTTTCTGTTATTCTAAATGCCAGTTCATAATATCATTGACTCATTTTATTATAGTGAACCTAAAGAAGGAATTGGTAAAACATCTTGAGAATTTCATACATATTTATGTGTTTTGGTAAAATCCACTTGCACTTGATGTGCTGTGTAAGCATTCTTCCTCTGATAGCACCCCCAAATCTTTATTTTTCTGATACTGAGCATTACTCTGTAGCCTTACTCTCTACTCTAAGTTTCCATGCACCATCCACCAATTTCCCCTATCAACTTCAGAATTTCTACATCTTTTAAAGCTCATCATGATAATTTAAATTTGTTTCTCAGTTTTAAATATATTCCTTTCCTGTCCAAGCAAAATGAGTTAAATGTCAGATGTTGGATTTGATTTAAATTTACGCAAAGCTCTTTCATTTTAAGAGCACACGTCTCTTACGACTGACATGACTGAAAGCAATTGGTTTTAGTGCCTAACTCAACGTATCTGCATCTGTCTTTTGGTGCCACACTCTTATATATCACCACGTTCTGTGCTCTGTACTGCTCTCAGTGAAGAATATAAGTTTCCTGAGCCATGCACTTGGTATTAGTCTGGAGTCAGTTTATTAATCTAACCTTGCTGCCTTTGCCTCTCAAGATCAAATGCAAAAATTATGGTCTGTGATCAAAAATTTAAGATTTGGGTTCAAGTAAGGAAATACCAAGTTTATGTCACCTGAATGAAAACTACCATGCACTTCTGAAGGAAAGGTATTAGAAGAGTTAGTCCTGATAGAATTAAAATGTTTTCTTCATTAATATTCTTCTTATTTCTTCAGAGATGACCCAATGCAACCTCTGCATTTTATATTGCATATTAAAATGTGGAGATAAGCTGAAACAAATGATGTTCAAAATTATACTTAAAGAAGAAATTATGCTCCTTATTTTATACATCTAAAATGACTTGTACACAGGACTGGAGAGATGGCTGAGTAGTTAAGAGCACTGGCTGCTCTTACAGAGTATCCAGGTTCAGTTCCTAGCATCTACATCATGGCTAACAACTGTCTGTAAGTCCAGTTCCAGGCGATCAAACGCCTTCTTCTGATCTCTGTGGGCATTGAATGACACAGGTGCACTTACACACATGCAGGCAGTACACTTATAGACATAAATAAAAATAATAAATAAAATATTTTTTAAAAACTTGCTTGCCTAACTTAAAATTCAGCACTGATCATAGAATGAGCTCCATTTAAAATCTATACTAAATATATTTATGGCTATAAAATGTTATTGTCATCTATTATATGAACTAGAGTTACCAAATACTAATGAATTTCAAATTTGTCAACTTTACTCTCCTAAGTTATTGCCCTTAACTTATTTTCATATGACTGAATTCAGCATAAATAGATAATACCAAATCTTTCTGGAATTCTATCCAAGCAAGGTATTATTTACTCATGTTACACATTGAGCTGCTTCTAAACATGATCAGTTACCAAACTATCTTTAAGTCATTCACTGGCATTGATATTTTAGTTAAACAGGTAAAGTAATATCTTATTTCCTCTTTTAACATAATTATACTGTTATAATATACAACCATTCCACAAGCCCTGTCCCTAGAATTATGTAAATCTAGTTATATACTAGTTACCAAAATGACTTATCATTTAGATTTTAAACACATGTCAGTGTGGCAAAGGAATGCTGAGTAGTGCTTTGATGAGCTGATTATTGGTGATATCATCCCAGTGTGTTTGTTATTCTAATTTATTTTGTTGAAGAAAAAAACATGTCATCCTATAACGGATATTTTTATTTTCTTGCTTGTTGTGGGGTGCTAGGAGGGCTTCCTACAGGCAAGAACTCTACCTCATGATTTTCATGCTTAAAACGTGGTGGAACCTTTTCAGATTTAATTTTTTTAGGTCAAGATCTCACTGCAGCCCTGGCTATCCTGTCACTTGTTTTTCTTTTCTTTTTTTTTTTTTTTCCATTTAAATAAGATGTTTAATGTATGTATTTATCATTTTTTATTATTTTTATTGATGCTTTGTGCATTTCATACATCATTTTCCAATTCAGTTCAAGCATATTTCCCTTTCCCTTCCCCCCTACCCCCACCCCATCCAGATCATGCATTTTGCCATAACTGTCGTGCATCTTTCTCTCAGATTTTTTTCGCTTTTTAGCTATAAGTGATGATCCATGTGTACAAGCATCCTTCATATGAAACCAATTTGCAAGCTGTTGTGCCCAAACCCCCACAGCCCCACCATCCAGCGGGGGGTGAGGGGTTGTATGTTCAATCAAGTTGATCAAATAAGTTTCCAGACTACATTGCTGTAGTTTCACCATTCACCCCAATCGTAGCCCTTACATTCTACCACGCCCCCTCTTCCTCAGATTGTTCCCTAGGCTTAGAAAAGGGGCACAGGTGGATTAGAAGCAAAACAGTCCACTCTCTCTGGGGCTGTTGTCTTGGAATCTGGTCAATTCTGGCTGTTTCCTTTCATGGGCTGACAGTTTATCCTGGCACTTGTTATGTACACCAAGACCAAGTCCAAGCTGGCCTTGACCTCACAGAGATCCACTTCTCTCTGCCTCCAAGTGCTGGGATTAAAGGCATGTACCACCTCGCCTGGCTATTTTTAGGTTTATAACAACAGAACTAACATATTATTTAAGAAAGGCCATATTTACTATTAATATTTTTCTTCTGCAAGGCTTCATTTTCCCAAATCATTGCTAAGTAAGTCAATCAAAGAGGTATATCAGTTTTAGATTTAAAGTCACACAGAAAAAGAACTTCAAAATATATGTTATTTAGTGGCATAACTTAATGGGAAATAATCTGTTCAATCATGGTACTGGAAAACATTGATCCTCATTAACTGACAGATTAAACAGTGAAATTAGCTCTTATATAGAATACTTATGCAATGTTATTATTAATTTGAGGTATATTTTAGTTATAAAATCCTGTATGCAGCATCAATGTAATATATAATAATTTTCACAAAAATAAATAACTTCTTTCTACACTTGTCATAAAGAAACAGAGTCTTCCAGAACTCTGGGAACTTGCTCATATGAACCTGAAGCAATGGTGACAGCTTGCACAAGACCCACGGAGACTCAATCAGACAAAAGCTCAGCATAAGACTGGGGAAATGGGCAGGAGGTCTCAACCTTAAAGAAGGGACTATTGGCAGCTGATTACGCCTGGGTGAGGAAAAGTTCACCTTTGTTAAGGGGGTGACTCTAGATAAGCTGACTAGACCACTGGATGAACTTGCATCACGGGACATCCGAGTACAAATGCTTGACCAGATAGGCCTTAGCATATAGAACAGAAAAATCCAGTGGTGAGCTATATGGTAGCTGTGTATGGGGGAAGGGAGTCTAAATATGATTCATATGTATTATTTAAAATGCACAAAAATTTAGGGGGCTGGAGAGATGGCCTAGCGGTTAAGAGCGCCGACCGCTCTTGCAGAGGACCCGGGTTCGATCCCCAGCACCCACATGGCGGCCGAGAGCCGTCTGAAACTCCAGTTCCAGGAGAACTCCAGTTCCAGGGGAATCCGAGACCCTCTTCTGACCTCCGCGGCATTGCACGACACGGGTGCACAAACCTGCATGCAGACAGTACATTGATATACATACCGAAATAAATAAATAAAAAAATAAATAAAAAATAAAATGCACAAAAATTTAACAAAAATATACATTGAGGAAAAATTTGCTTTAGCTGTTAAGCTACTACATATTTTAGGTGTAAAATACTTAGAAGAAGTTCTGGTCTTTGAGTTTAATAATTCCTTGAGTTTGGGTGGAAAATAAGTAGAAATTATTTAAAATAATTATTAGGAAAAATTAAAAATAAATTTGTAATTAATTTGAAATGCATGATCATAAGAATATATGCATAGTCATATCAGGATGCAGGTAAGGAAATGCTTAAATGCAAGATTACGAACTATTAATGAATACATTTCAGAAAGGAAAAGATTTAAAATCAATAAACATATTATTTTTAATAAAAGTATAAAAATAAAATAAAAACCCAAGACAATAAAAATATGTAATGAAAAACAAAACTTGAAATCAAATAAAAAAGTAAGTAAATAGTAGAGAAATATCAATATCAAATTTTCATGTTTTAGAAAATATTAATAAACTGGATAAGTCTCATATGGGTATATAGCTGTGGGAAATATCTTCAAAAGATTAAAAAAACAACTCAAAACTTCTAATTCTGTGTTTATACATCACTTCCCTATAAACATACATTTACCCATAGCAGCTTCTTAATTGTTCTGCCCTAATTAATATCCATTTCATGTAAGATAAAGCAAATAACTGCACATTAATATAATTTAAAATATTTCAGAGATTAGAATTATCACATACATTTATATGAAACAACATACTGTCTTGGATGAGTACTTAGCAAATAAGCCAGAACCAGGTAAATATGCTATTTTCTGAAGCTCAAAAACTGTGCAAATCTAATCTCTCTTGCTAAAAGCAAAATAAATTGTCTGCCTTTCTGGGATTTCTTTTGGGAGACTGGTGAGGTTGCTCTTTTGTCTAACTGCTGGTTTATAGTGGCATATTCTTTTGTAAAAGGTATAGCAGTATGATATATTTTAAATCAATTACTGAATTAACCAGGAAAAATAATCACAAGTACTCTAGCTTTATTTTCTTTCTTTCTTTCTTTCTTTCTTTCTTTCTTTCTTTCTTTCTTTCTTTCTTTCTTTCTTTCATCTTTCTTTCTTTCTTTCTTTTNTTTTTTTTTTTGGTCATTTTGAGACAGGGTCTCCTTTTTAGTTCCAGCTGGTCTGGAACTCATTCAGTAGACCAGGCTGGCCTTGAACTCACAGAGATCCACTTGCCTCTGCCTCCCTAGTGCTAGGATTAAAGGAGTGTGCCATCACACCCAGCTTAAAGACTGTTCTTAGCTGCCATGTGGGTGCTGGGAGTTGAATGCTGGTCCTCTGCAAGAGGACTTTTAACCACTGAGCCATCTCTCAAGCCTCTCTAGTTTTATTTTCTAACACATTCTCACACACACACGCACACACACACACACACACACATCCCTATGGATTATATGAAGTTGAAATTCATAGTACTAAAATATCTAAATATCCTTATTGGTGTTTAGAATCAAAACCTATTTTGATTTGAGTGCCATATTTATTTGAGTATCTGAGTGACATAATTTTGAAGATAGTAGCAGTATTTCATGTATAGGGTTCAGTTTTTCAGTAGATAAACATTCTTGAAATCCCTGTGGAGTAAAATATTTGTGGTAGATAGTTTGGTTTGGATACAATAGTGAGTGAAAAAGAAACAAAGAATACTTTATAAAAACGTTGTTAAGGAGGAAACAGTTTAATTTGGGGTATCTTTTTTTTTTGGTGCTGATATGAGAAACTTTCAACATTTTTACAATGTATTTTAACCATACAGACTTCATTTCCTAAAATATTAATCTGTCGGTTTATTTTATATGTTCATATCAGCAATATGAAATGAATAAACACTATAAAAATAAATATATTCTCTGTTTAATTCAAGAGAGGCTAACAGTAAAGTTTTTACATGGTATTGCTAAATCCTACCAGCCTGGAGCTAACAAGTTTTTATGATTACATTATAATCCTTCTGACCTGGATCATCCATGGATTTGTCTTGGTAGGGGTTGGCTTTGAATGGCCCTGTCAGAATCCTGCCTTATAGGTACTTAAGCCACTTTCTAAAGGTACATTTCAAGCTCCATACTATGCAAAGATCCAGTGTCATCCTGAAGGATTAGTAAAATCAACAGACTAAGGTTTGTAATACACAGAGCTCTGATGTGAGTAAAAAGAAGAATCCATGGGAAACAAAGTGGAGTGAGAGAGGTTCTGTTTACAATGAATTATGAATAATTCACTTTGAGTTTTATGAATAAGTAGTTTTCGTGTTTACAAATTGTGCTGGGTAGCTTTAGTGTCAACTTGACACACCTGGGTTAAAGGGAGCCTCATTTGGGGAATTTTCTCCATTGGACTGGCTTGTGGCCGGGTCTTTGGAGTATTGTCTTGATTGTTGAGTGATGTGCAAGGGCCCAGCCCACTATGGGTAGTGCCACCCTTGGTCACGTTGTTGTATATTGTATAAGAAAGCAGCCTGAGCATGGGCCAAGAGAGCAAGCCAGGAAGCAGCATTCCTTAACGGCCTGTGCTTCAGCTCCTGCCTCCAGGTTCCTGCCCTGAGTTCCTACCTTTTGTTCCCTAAATGATGAAATGTGACTTGGGAGATACAAGACAAATCAACCCTTTTCTCTCCAAGCTGGTGTTGGTCAGAGTGTTTTGTCACAGCATTGGAAGAGAAACTAGAACCCAAATCTTGAGATTTTCCATAAGAAGCCTAATATTAGCAAAGAGCATAGAAAGTGCCCAGCTAGACTGTAAACAGTGGATACTGCCTTTCATGATTCAGATGAATTGTTTCCCCAAATGATTCATGTGTTGAAGGTTTGTTCTCAAGGTGGTAGCACTACAGAGACTTGATTGGATAATGAGAGATGATCGATTGGACCATGAGAGACAATTGGACCATGAGATATGAGGTTTATGCTTTTATTAATGAATAAATTCAGAATTTGAAGGAATTATTATTATCAGATAATTGTTATCCCCATGAAAAATTGTCATTATTGCACCATTAGAGATTATCTTGCTGGGTCAGTCATTTTTGTCCTTTGAGGGTTTGCAGATGGGTAAGACTATTGATCATATTGCTCTCTTGGCAGCTTGTATAGCACCTTCCATAAACAGACTCAATAGATTGTTTTTATATATTCATTATATGTGTGTACATATGTATGTATGCAATAATAATGATTGAAGAAGAGGCTAGTATACTGAGAAGGAAAGGAGAGAATGTGGAAGAAGTAAGGAGGAGAGGAGAGGAAAGAGTGGTGGAAAAGATGCAAACACAGTACTGATGTACCAAATTCTCAAAAAATTAAAAACAATCTAGGAGGCATACATGCATGAGAAGATATGGATTACAAGAGCACAGTTTTTCCCTGACCTCTTTTCTGTCTTTCTTTTTCTCTCTCTGTTCCTTGATTTCATGAGGTCACCACTCTCCAAAAGATACTTCTACCATGATGTTCTGCCCCAAACTATCAGCATCAAAGCAGTGGAGCTAAAGCCTCTGAAGACTCGGAAAACCATAACAAGGTCTAACATATTGCACTGAAGCCTCTGAAACCATAACAAGGTCTAACATACTGCGAGTGTGCTATGGATTACTTCTGAGCCAAATGCAAAAATAAGATTTACCATCACAGCAAGGCAAGGACAGCTAATTATGACTAACAACATGTTGCTTAGATAATCATATATATATATATATATATATATATATTTCTCCAAGAATTTATTCATTTCTAAAAAAAAGATATTCTACCACTTGTAGAGAAATGGAAGGAATTGGAAATTATCTGTTAAGTAAAAATAATCCAACTAAGACAAATGCCATATTTTCTAGATGTGAGTAAAATTGGGTTGGTTTGGAAATAGGAAGGGACCAGTGGGAAGTGAACACAGGGCATTAGGAGATAATGAGAAATCAAATTTGATCACAGTACATTATATACATGCAATACAATGTCATGATGAAACCCATTTGATTATTATTTGAAGCATAAATTTAAAAAAGACATAGGAAACTCACTGTACTTATTAAATATACTAGAAAGGAATATGTGTTCCTGGTACTTATATATCTCTTTCTAATGGTTGATACACATGTCTGTCAACACTGATCTGAGATGGGGATGACTGCTATGGATCAGATCACTCAGAAGTATGGATTTGAGTTATACCACCAAGCAATACATCAAGACCAGGAGCGATGAGAGCTGCAGGATGGTGGATCTTGAATGAATAGTGGAGGAAGGTAAGGAAGATAGAGATGGTTAGAGTTGAAACCAATTACAGAAAGAACATAAGGGTTCTATGTAATTTGTATTATTTTTCTTGTCTTCAGGGTTTCTAATGCAAAATAAAGGCCCATGAGATGCAGGAAGTAGTGGTTCCCTGAACCTGTAGGAAATGAATAGTATGATCTCAGTAGACACAGACTCTTCTCAAATGCCTCAACCTAGAATCTCTGATGCCTGCAGCCCTTCTGGACAAGTATGTTTAGGCATAGCCATACTTCTAGGCTGCCTGTAACTGAGAAATGAAAGTGTACTAAGGTGTGCCAATTCCAGACACAAACAGGACTTTCCCTGTGAACAAATTTGACAGGGAATCATAAGCCTCTTTGTAAATTGATCTGAAACAACAGAAAAGTAAAGTTTCTCTTACGCCCGTAGCAGGGTATAGGTACATACTTGAAGAAACTTGAACCTCAACTATTAGGTTGCTACCATACCAGAGACAAATGGATAGAGTCGCTGTCTTCTTTCATAATTCCATGTCAAGGGGATTCTATCCCTCATTGATAATATTGATAAAAGTTATATAAAAGATTTAGACATCGATAGGGCAGAGAATGTAATGTAATGTCAATTATGGGACTTTCTGAAGTATTTCCTTTGTCTCTATAACAAAGGAAGAGAAATATATCTGTGGCTAGGCCATGAGGACTCTGTCAGGGCTGGGAGTAGGAGATGGAGGCACAAAAACTTCAGTCTAATGCACTGGGATCTCACAGCTAACTTCCTCCACCACTTAACTTTTTCTGCTCTACCCTAAAACAAATCTCAAGCATGCTACATCCCCTTGTGGCATCCTCTCCTTATGAGCCCCACCTATGCCACAGTTATTCTATCTCTCAGGAGACTGAGTAGGCTCCCTTACAACTATACGTGGCATGAAGTCAGTGGGACCATCACAGAAGGACATGCAGATATCTATGGAAATATCTGTGGAACTATGAAACTGCTCTATGCTCCCACAGTTGCTGTAGCTCCACAAAAACGCAGTAAACACAGAGCACAAGATTTCAGTTCCCTGTGGCCCCCTTACCTAGAGTCCTTGCTTAGACAGAACCAATGTTAGTTCAGGTACCATTATCTCCATGGCGTTTACTCTGTGCTAGTCTCTTAATTTCTCTATTACAATAGTTTCCTTAGCCTCCAACTGCACTCTTCCCTTCTTTTGAATGGTCTCTTTGTCCTCCTACCTCTGTCTCTGTCTCTGTCTCTGTCTCCCACCACCACACCCCATTGATTAATTTATGTATTACATAAAGAAACTTAAGAGAATGGATGAAATTCAGTAGGAATGGAACTATGACAGGGTGCAGACAGGGAAGAGGGTCTAAATTTTATTAAGATGTGCTGTATGAAATGTGCAAAAATTCAATAAAACATATATTATAAAACTCAAAATATTCTTTTTGAAAACTCACAGTATCCTATTCCCTTAATTCCTGTAAGATTTAAAAGAGAAGAGTCCTAAATGTAAATAGTGTGTTTACCATAAAATGAAAATGTTTTGAAGGTATTAATTGCATACTATGATGAAAATAATATTTACATGCAATATTTTAATTTCAATATTTATGTCACTTTTTAGATTTTATTTTTGAAGATTTCATTTAACTTGCTATGATATTATTGATGATTTATAATAAGTGCTGAAACCTTTAGTCAATCATTGATGTGCTTTCAATTATTTGAATATCTTGGGCATGAATAATTAATTTCTTCAGTTCTCATTTTAATATTTTTCATTACTCAGCCTGCAGACCTCTACTTTCAGCCTAGACACAGGATAGAGAAAAAACATTTTATATACTTTCCTCACTTTCTCATACCATCTTCTGATGGTATGGGAAACATTGGCAGCTTGCATTACTGACGCATATAGTATGCTACCGGGTAGGCCAAGAATCTCATAAAAGCCACTTCATTTAACCACCGAAGTACACTGCATTGTTGGCACTACTATGAATCCTCCAAAGAGAAGAAAACTAAATCTAAAGCAAGGGAAATAAGTCACTGAGTTTCCCAATTAGAAAACTGCAGGGCCAGGAGTTAAACTCAGACTCTTAGGGCCATGACTTTCTGCTCTACAGCTCATCTCCTTTTCAGTTACAGTATTAAAATCATAAACCAATGAATGCACATGAACTTAGCAATATATATCACAGTGACATGTTTATATATTTTATTAGCATTAAAATAAGCTAATGCTTATGGCCATATTACTTAGATATATGTTTCATCGTCTTAATGGTAATTGCAATATGAATAAAATATGCAGAGAATCTTTGTAGTGGTGATTGCCATGTTAAGAAGATGTATGAAGAAGTTTATAGCTTACAATAATAATAAATATGCTAAAACAAAATACTGTCTTGATGCATATTCTAAGAGTAGGATTGCTTAAATGTTTATGGATTACAAAAGTAATTTTAGGAAAGTTTTAATGCTTATTAAAGTGGAAGTTAAAAGGATATATTGATATTCTTTGATAGTCTTTCTGTCTTAGGCTCTCCCTGTTTGAGTCTATCAATGAGAATATGCTTCTTCATAAAATTTAACTTTGACTATTTAAAAAATTTTTTACACTAATTCATCATGGAGAAGAGAACAAATTCCATTTTTGCACACTGATATAAAAAGTCACTGACAATAGTGCTACAGCTTGAATTTCTGCTTTCGGTCCTTACAATGTGACTTTTTCAAATTGGTTCACAGCATATGAACTCATAGTACATATTATTTCTTCTGGATATTCATTTGGAAATATCCTTCTAGTTGCTTTTAACTATGTACAACATCCATCTTCTGATGTTATCTCATCAACAAACTTATTTCAGATAAAAGTTTTAAGTGTTATTTCAGTAGAGATTTAAATTGTTTTGCTAATATATATAAACACAATAGTTTTCCTATATACAGAAGTCTTGGGTTGTATTTTATTGGTGGCAGACTGCACTGGATGCACTGTTAACATATTCTGTGAACAATGCTGCTAAGGCTTAGAGTAGTTCTTTTACTTCTTGTGTACCTTGTCGGGAGAATGTATGAGTGCTTGGAAGGAGATCTTGGCACAAATCAAAGGGCCTTGGTTGGTACTGCCAGAGTGTATATGATAACTGACTAGAAAAGATGTAGTAGAAGTACATACTGCTGTAGATTGTCCTAAGTGAGGGGTGCTTGCAAATGCTCACAATCAAATTTGCCTGTGGTAAGGATTTAAGACTCTGTCCCTCCCTTCCTCGTCTCTCTCTGTCACTGTGTCTCTTTCCTTTTCCTTCCTTCCTTCCTTCCTTCCTTCCTTCCTTCCTTCCTTCCTTCCTTCCTTCCTTCCTTCCTTCCTTCTTTCCTTGATTTTGGTTTAAGAAAATACAAAACCAAAGCCATTTTTAATGACATGCTACGGGTGCTTTAGAATTCTCCACATGTATTTGTTATATCTTTTTTACACAGTGGCACTTCTGGGGTCATTATTATCACTGTGAGAATTACCAAGGTTACCTGGTAAAGTGTGTCTGTGTGTGTGTGTGTGTGTGTGTGTGTGTGTGTGTGTGTGTGAGTTTAACATAGATTATCTATAGAGGCTAAGGAGCTACAAAGTGACTGGCTAGGAGACATTAAAAGAAGAGTGATAGCAGAAGATACATGGTCTGACACTAAAGGGTTGGGAAATTGTGGGAGGGGTGTTTAATCTTGGATAGGGTGAATGATGGACTAGAAGAAGAGGTAGTAATATAATCATAAGGAAACGTTGTCCTCCAGGCCTCTAGATACTGGCTCATATGTACTCACCTCCTATATAAGGCCCACCCAACCCAGTCAAAACCCAGCATAGAACCCTATTGAAAGAACTATTGGCAACTGATTACTATTGAAGGAAGGAGAGTTGATCTTCTTTAAGTGCATGGCTCTAGATAGGTTGAACAGGCTTCAGTGGAGGAAATCTGGTTACAGAAACTTGATTTATAAGCCTTCACATATATGACAGAATGCATGACATCTAGTAAGGGGGATATGGGGGGGATGGAGATGAGGGAGGGAATATAAAGATGGTGATGATGGTTTAAGATATTTTGTTGGGGCTGGAGACATAGCTCATTGATTAAGAGTACTGGTTGCTCGCCGGGCGTGGTGGCGCACACCTTTAATCCTAGCACTTGGGAGGCAGAGGCAGGCGGATCCCTGTGAGTTCAAGGCCAGCCTGGTCTACAGAGTGAGTTCCAGGACAGCTGGGGCTACAGGGAGACCCTGTCTCAAAAAGACAAAAAAAAAAAACAAAAAAAAAAACCCCAAAACAAAACAAAACAAAAAACAAAACAAGAGTACTGGTTGCTCTTGTATGGGACCCAGGTTAAAGTATAAAGACCCACTAACAACCCTGTATAACTCCAGTTCCAGGGGACCAGACACCTTCTTCTGACATCCATAAGCAATGTATAACATGAACTTACCTACATGTAGCCAATATACTCACACACATAAAATAAAAATAATTTTAAAATAAGATAATTTAGCTTAGTGAAGTGGTGCACACTTTTAATCTCAGCACTTGGGAGGCAGAGGCAGGCAGATCTCTATGAGTTCAAGGCCACCCTGTTCTACATGGTGAGTTCAGGCCAACTTTTTCTACAGAGAGACCATGTCTCAAAAAGACCAAAAAAAGATGTTTTGTGTGAAGTGCACAAATTCAATAAAAATTAAACATTGAAAAATATAACTAAAATTTTTTGAATGAGGTACTCTGTATGAATGGATATTATTTCTGCCAAAAGTCATGTTAGTAAATGAAAAATCACAGTGTTAGATGTATGATACTTCCATAAGTGTTTGCAAAGGAAGGACCAAGCACCCCTGAGTGCTGGGAATTGAACCTGGGTCTTCTGGAAGAGCACCCAGTGCTTTTAACCATGGAGTCATCTCTCCAGCACCCACATTTTTGTCTTGATTGAATAAAATTACATTTTACATAATACCCATACTTTCATTATCCATTAGTCGTTTAATGGACTAGGCTGATTCTATAAACTTCCTATTGTGAAGAAATCTGCAGATGCTCAAGCATCTCTAGAGAAGGATATATATAGAGTCCTGGATGAACACACATTCTCAGGAGCAGTATTACTGAGTTCTATGGTAGTTCTATTCTTAGGTTTTTGAGAAAAAAACATTGATTACATATTGAGTTCACTAGTTTATATTTCAATAAATAGTGAATTTCCCTTTCCTCACATCCTCACCAGCAGATTTTTATTTATTTATTTATTTATTTATTTATTTATTTATTTATTTATTTTCTGATTGGCATTCTGACTAAAATGAGATAAAATCTCAAAGTCACTTTAATTTGCATTTTTTCAATGGCTAAGGAGATTGAACACTTTTCGAAATATTTACTTGCCATTTTTATTTCTTCTTTGAGAAGAATTTGTTTATTCTACAGCCCACTTAAAATTTTTTTGATTGATTCATATTATTTCTTTATGAGGGCGTTGCCTGCATGCATGGATGTGTACTACATGTGTGTACATCTGTGGAGGCCAAAAGAGGACTTTGGATACTCTGAAATTGGATTTATGGATGATTGTTAACTACTATATGAGTGCTGAACATAGAAAGGGGTCCTTTACAGGAATAGTCAGTGTTCTTAAATGCTGAATAACCTCTCAAGCTCCTCCATAGCCTACTTTTGATTGGGTGGTTTTCTTTGATGTGCGTGTGTGTGTGTGTGTGTGTGTGTGTGTGTTTGTGTGTGTGTGTTTCTTTGTATATTTGGCATACTAATTCTACTAACTAATAATACTAACTAACCCCTAACTAATGTTAGGGGTACAGTAGGCAAGCAGGTTTATCTCTTTCTGAAAGCTGTGGATTCATTCAGCTTGCACTTTTGTGTACAGAAACTTTTAACTTCATGATTATTTCATTTTTCCACTGCTAGCCTTATTTCCTGAGTGACTGGGGTCCTCTTCAGAAAGTCATTACCTATGCCTGTAACATATATATTTTCACTTCTTTTTCTTCAAACAAAATTCAGTTTCAGCTCTAACACTGAGATTTTTGCTTCAGTTGGAATTTATTTTGTACAGGTTTCTTCTAGCTTGTCTCAAGCTCTGTGGGAAAAAAAATCTAACTAATCCTAACTTGGGAAAGAAGGAAAAGGTTTATTATGTGAACAGCTCCTATGTAATAGTTCATCACTTAGGGAGCCCAATACAGGAAACCAGGGCAAGAACCTGGAGGTAGGAGCTGAAGCACATACCATGGAGAAATTCTGATTACTGGCTTCCTCCCCCTGGGTCATGCTCAGCCTGCTTTCTTACACAATACAGAATTTTACCTGCCCAAGGATGGCACAGCCCACAGTGAACTGGGCCCTCCTACATCACTCAACAATCAAGAAAATACCACCACAGACATGGGTACAGGCCAGTCCAACTGTCTCCAGGCAGTTCCCTGACTGGGGCTCCCTCAAGCCAGATGTTGTCATGGTGATAACTAAGCTATCCAGCACAAGAGTGAAAACTAAGGACCTAATTTTATTCTTCTATAGGTAGCTATTCAGTTTTCACAGTGCCCTTTCTTCAACTTACTGTATTTTCTTCAGTGAATATTTTAGATAATGTGAATGAAAGTTCTCAGAAAAATCTTGCATTTTGGACTGAGCTTCTACAAGGCTGATCTACTGATTAACACCTCTTTGACTGTGGGGAGTTTGGGAAGTTGCCAATTCAAAGCCTATTTACACTTTATCTTGGGTCTTGTTTCCACCCCCTAAATAGCCACTCCTTTTCCAACTCTGTTTCTGACCTAACATCCTGTAACTAACAGATTAAAAAAAAAAAAAAAAAAACACTTTTGAAATGTGTTAACTTTACAAACCACCAGATTTTGCTAATCACAAAGCTAAGAATATCATCAGATAACATCTGAGACCTATAGTAGGAATCATCCCCACCCAATGTTAGGTCAGAAACAGAGATGGATAAGGAGTTGCAACTAACAACCATCTGTAACTCCAGTCCCAGGAGATTCAACACCTTCTTCTGACCTTCATGGGCATTGCCTGACACAAATATACTTGCATACATGCAGGCAATATACCCATACACATAAAGTAAAAAAATAATAAAAATAAATATAATAGTAAACAAAATATTTTAAAAATTCAACATTTTTATTAATCAGGAAATAGCACATTAGAGCCAGAAACTCCACTTAACCTCAGTCAAAATTGCTATCACCAAGAATACAAATGATGATAAATGTTGGAAATGATGTGTGGTAAGAGGAACCTTACTTACTGCAAGTTGAAATGGAAACCAGTACAGTTACTATGGAAAACATCAGGTGTGGTTTTCAAAAAATTGAAAATAGAATTACCAAGAATTACCAAGTGATCCAACTGTTATTGTGTGAGAGAATCCCTATAGGGATTAGGGAAAAAGTGAACCCATAGAATTTAAAGAACAGATTGGTAGCCAATAATGATAATGTACTATCTGCAAAGAGACAGTGCACAGACTCTAAATTAGAATGTAAATTATGAGTTGATGATTATTAAAAATGTTAATTTTTTGATGCTGTTTAATCGTCATTTAATCTTTTCAACATTTTTGTTCTACTGCTGTCAGAATTGTAAAAGTACACTTTAATTGAGCTGGAGACATGAGTCAGTGGTAAAGAGCACTGGCTGCTCTTACAGAGTATCTGGGTTCAATTCTCTTCACCCCCATGGCAGCTAACAACCCTCTGGAACTCCATTTCCGTGGGATCGGATGCCCTCTTCTGACCTCTGTGGGCATTGCATGACACAGGTTCACTTACACACATGCAGGCAATACATTTATGGATCATAAAGATAGTTCTAAGAATGGTGATTTGATATATAACTATGTAAGAGGAATTGGAAGAAAAGAAGAGGTTGGTCAGATTTATAAGGAAAAATGGAATTCAGCTTCAACAGTGAAAGGAGAAGCTAGAGAACAGAAGTGGATATGCTTGAAGAAATGAATTTTTAAGAAGGAGAATGAATGACTCTTCATTTGAGGAGTGAGTTTTAATGCAACATTAGAACATAGTCCGGACATTGAACATGACTGAATAAGCAGAGCAGGGAAGTGATGATCCCTGAGTTCTGCTGATTCATCCCTATGATGAATGCAATAATGAGGAAAGCAGGGTTTGAGGAAAAAAGGAAAGGGAAAGCTAGGTCATCAGGTTCTAACTGATTTCTCGAATTGTTCGTATATGCTTTACAGAGAAAAATAAAAGTTTGTGAAAATATATTTTCACCTTTTCAACTATATTTTACACATTTTGTGAATTTTAAACATCATCATTTTCATCATAATTATAGATGGATCATCCCACAGAATGAAATTCAGAAATACAAAACCCTCCAAGGTATGAAACTTTTAAAATATTTATACCACATTGAAAAATTATCAGGCTTATGCTTTCAGATTACAGATGCTTTATGGACAAAAGCTATGCAAATATTTTGAAATCTAAAATGCAAACTGTTTCATTGTCCATCTGAAAAATACTGTGGAATCTCAACAACATTTTGTCTAATACAAATTTACAAGGGGCATCTAACACATAACTACTTTTGTTCCTAAAAGAAATACTTCCGGGCTGGAGAGATAGCCTAGCGGTTAAGAGCACCGACGCTCTTGCAGAGGACCCGGGTTCGATCCCCAGCACCCACATGGCGGCTAAGAACCGTCTGTAACTCCAATTCCAGGAGAACTCCAGTTCCAGGGGAATCCGAGACCCTCTTCTGACCTCCGCGGCATTGCACGACACGGGTGCACAGACCTGCATGCAGACAATACATTCATACACATACAAAAATAAAAAAAAAATAAAAAAAAAGAAATACTTCCACTTTAATATTTCATGAAGCTTAATATGCATGTTAAATAAGCCCATTGTATAATGTTCTAACTGACTTTCATGAAGAGAACATTTATTCATACTTACTTATTCAATTCATAATGTGTTACTATGTGAGAAATGAAAAATAAGTTAAGATTTTTATGAACTACACTGAAATGGTAATTTTTAAAAAATGACCATAGGTTTTACATATTTTCAAACTACAAAATTATACAATTTTTGTATGCAGGTATTTTATAAGAATTATGCCTCCCATAGTAGGTCATTTTACACAGTGGCAGAACTGCATAGATAGAAATGTGTTCACGTGTAGAAGACACTAAGGTAATCTTAAAGATGCAGATATGTACATACATATGAAATGTATACCTATGCATACACATGTAAGCACACTTGTCATAGTACACAACATGTGCGTCTCAATCTGTTTTGGCAACTGTTGTAATGCTCAGGAAAAATAAAATAAGAAGTTCATTATGTAACAGCCTAATTTAGTATTCCAGATTTATTGGGGTTTAATTTCAAATCCATCAGAAAATTTTCATGAAATTGTCCAATTTATTTGCCTCATTTGAACATTTACAAATATATATTTATAAAATTCAGAAAAATTGTAAAAATTGGAAAATTGTAATTACCATTATGAATAAACTGAATGTAACAGTTTATATTAGGCAAAATATTTTTCACTATCCTATCATAAATGTCTATATTATAGATGTTACTTGTGCCATTTTGTAGTTTATGAAAAAAAATAACACAGATATCAAAACCAAAATGCAAGAATGATAAATGTTACCTACAAGAAATATTTTATTTATATAAGTAAAATTCTTTAAAATGATAGCACACAATATTTAAACATTGATTTTCCTGAATAAAAATGACAGTGAAACATAACATTTAATTTTTTTCATAATTTTAAGCTATCATGAACTAATGGTAATATATCATTGAAAATATTTTCCCTCTACCTTACACAGAATCTGTGTATCCTACACTGATCTGAAATTAGAAATGAAGGCATCCAAGAAGTGGTCACTGATTTTTTTCTAAGAATCTTAGGCTGTCAGGACAAAATAGGAGTTAGGTTTTTAACAAAATCAAGGTTATCCTCAAAGATTAAGCATTAGCTTCATATACAACCAGCACCAGCTGGCCTAAAAAAGTCTTGCATGCTTGGTCCATTTCTGCTCACTGATTTATGCAATACAAATTATTTAAAAAAAAAAAGAGTAAAGAAGAGAGAATGGAAGTCTTTTTAAACTGTCTTCATTCAATCAGTTACCATTCCAGGATCAGTTTATGTTTTACAATGTCTTGGTCCAGACCTCAGAAACTTCCTCAGAGTGCATACTGTAAGACTGTACGCACACCCAGTGTGTTTTATGTGTATATTCATATATATGTATATATATATATATATATATGAATCTGGACATGGATATATATTATGTACATTCATCATAGGAAGTTGTAACTAATGTTACAAATTGATTGTGTTAACACAAAGGGTTAAAGAAAAGTGGAGAAGTCTGTTATAGTGAAAGGACTCTGATGCTGACAACATTCTTATTTTTTAACGTTTAATCTCAAGGAGTTTAACTAAATCAGACACAGAGGTGAGCAAGGAATGATTATTAATGGGACTAAAGATAGCGCAAGACAGACTGTAATAAGCTCTAGACCTGAAACATTCTGACTTCTCCCCATTCTTTGAAATTCTAATCAGTTAATTGGCCTTGTAGAATGTTCTGTCAGTCGGAGTTGCAGTTAGTTACAGGAACTTTCATTCACAAGTGATTGTATGATGTCCATAATTTACAGTACCAATTGACTATGTATCAAGAGTAAATAGCTTAGGTATATAGATAAGTGACTTCTTACTATCAGTATCATTTAACAACTTCATGTAATTAAAGATAAGTAGAAAAACTGAAGGACTATGAACAAGTATTAGGGGGCATCTGTGCTGGTCAGTTTTTGCCCACTTGACACAACCTGGAAGAGGGAAATTCAAAGGGGAATTGTATCCATCAAATTGGCTTGTGGGCATCTCTGCAAGGCATTTTCTTAATTGATAATTCATGTAGGAGGGCCTAGCTCACTGTGGCTGGTACTATTTCTAGGTAGGTTTGCCTGGACTGTATATGAAAGGTATCTGAGCAAGCCAAGGGAAGCAAGTCGGTAACAGTGTTCCTCCATTGATTCTGTTTCAGTTTCTGCCTTGAGTTTTTGCCTTGGTTTCCTTCAACGATGGACTGTAACCTGGAAGACAAATAAGCCCTTTCTTCCTGAAGTTGCTTTAGATCAGTGTTTTGTCACATCAGCAGAAACCAAACTAGAACGGCATGTATCCACACCATGAATGTTTTATTAATCAGAAAAACTTTTAATTGCTTTAGATGATCAGGAATAATAATTAATAGGAGGATAAAGATCTATTAATTTCATTAATAACTTCATTTTAAAGAAAAAGTTTGGGAGAAAAAGCAGAATATTGAATGAATTTAATCAGTCTTGTCATTTCAGGAATTTTGCAAAAAAGTTTGAAAAGAAAATCTTTGACTTTCAAAATGTGGTAGAAATTGCTAGGAAAGAGATTTGGCTTTGGGTGGCCTCCCTGTGAAGCCTTAAAACCTTTGTCTTGTAATGGGAGTTGCAGCAGATTTTGATTCCCTGCCAGGTGAGATAATTCCAACAAAGATAACTATCCAAAAGTGGATTAGGACAATTGCGAGGTAGCCAATTTCCTATGTAGACAGGTGCTCAAGGACAGGGCTGTGGACCGAGGAGGCCCTAAGCAGCACTTAAGTAGGTAGAAGTATTTACCATCCTCCAGGCAACGGTCTAGTAAAAATAACATGCCCTTTCTTTAGAAAAGGACATCTTTATGTCACGGGTCTCATTCTGGACTCCCCTCTGCTCCCTGGTCTTTATGATCTCCATCAAAAGAATTCAGAGAATAGCATAGCTTTGTACTATTTCTAAAGTCTCTGGAGGAAGCAGCTTTTTTCCAGAAGCTCTTGTCTAACCCAGGTGATTTACAAAGACTCATTTAAAATGACTCTCACAGGAGGGGGCAATGACATGGCTTAGTATTTTTTGTTTGTTTATTTGTTTGTTGTTTGTTTTCCCACATAGTCTCCTGCTAGATAGTTATCTTATGAAGTTGTGGACTACTAGACCAGGTTTAGCTAGTTATCTATTCATAATATTCCAGCCTGTTAAGGATGTCAGTTTTGTCTCTTCCCAGGCCAGAGGCAAATTTCAAATTCCTTTCCTCTGACTAGTAGGTGGAGTCTTGTAGTTTCAAGCATTCCCTTTGCAGGTTGTTGATTATAATGGAACAATCTAATCACAGTTCTTCTAAGCCTGTGAAAATGTAACCAGATACCTAACATTTAATAACACCTTATAAAAACAAAATTCCACTCAAAAATTTGGAATAATTTAGAGATTTTTTTTTTTTGCTCCAAATCTTCATTTCATTTAGTGAGGTTTGACTTTATGCTTTCCATAAGATACAGCATAATTTGCCTTAAATACACTCCAAATGGCAATGTGTTGTCTTAAAAAGAAGAAAATATGGAAATTCAAGAAGATATCTGCAGTGTTTTTAGCAAATCTGTGAGTTGAATAAATTTTGAAATCATTAAAAATAAAGTGAGAAAAGTCCTTCCTCTCACAGGATTTATCACTATGGAACATCTGGCACTTGGAACACAATATTAAAATGAAGTTCATGAAATTTTACAATATTATTTGCAATGTATAATTGATCTTTTTAGCTAGTTTTTCAAATTATAAATTCTTACTTTTTTTCAGAAAACACCTTTTTTTATAACCTGAGCATTAATAGTATATTAAAAGTATACCAAAGAGTAATGATATACATTTCCTCTAAAAATTAAATGTGGATTCAAAGCAGAGAAAGTTCAGGATTGTGTCACATTCCCAGTAGGTAAATGTAATAACCATATCTCTGCCAGATTAATCATTTGATAAAATTCATTTCGCCTTTGTTAGTGAAGCAGCTGTGTAGCTGTCATTTAACTGTGGCTTCAGAAAAATAAACTGTGAAATTAGTAATCTCTAAATTATCCTGTGCACATGACAGCTTTTTCCAAGCTCATGTGTAGAGTAATTCTAGGCTGATATCAAGAAGGAACACAATGCTTTATTTTGAAGGTGAGGAAGTCCAGTCTTAATTTAGAGTGGATTTTTACCAAAGTTCTTAATTACAGGTCACTTAGGTGGTGAGCCAGATGGTAGAAGGGTAAAGTGGATAACAAGACACAGAGGCAGGTGGCAGAGATGCTAAAGAGTTTTTTCTGAGATGTCAGTCTTAGCATTTTGTGATACCGTGATTCCACAAAGGACTCATTTGTTGGGGCAGGCAGAGCTGATCTTAAATCATTTAAAAATGATCATTTGACAAAAACAAAAAAAAAGTTTTCTTCATTATCACTCTTAAATAACAACCTGAAATACATTAAA
Source organism: Rhizomys pruinosus (assembly GCA_009823505.1). Classification (NCBI taxonomy): domain Eukaryota; kingdom Metazoa; phylum Chordata; class Mammalia; order Rodentia; family Spalacidae; genus Rhizomys; species Rhizomys pruinosus. The sequence continues at coordinate 3,525,879 of VZQC01007142.1, read as the reverse complement.
GTTTCTCTAGAAATTAAAAGACTAACCTTACATGGGCTTTAAATTTTATTCAGGAAGAGAAATCTTAAAGTACATGTAGAATTGTAGCTGTGAACCTACTTCACTGCTAGATATTTGAACAAGTCAGTGACTCAAGAACAAGCTGTTGGGGCAAGACAAAAGGCATATCTAGAAAATTAACAAACCAAAGAACATGGGAACTATTACCTCAGTTCTGCTTCTTTACTACTGCAGCTTCAGGACTGTATAGGGCATGTATGGATGCACATCAGACAGGGCCTGCCTAGTTACAAATTATAGGTGGTCTACCTTTCTAATGAATAAACTAATGTTAGCTGTGTACCCTGGGATATCTTGGGTTCTGTAGAACTAAAATAATTACACTCTTTTCAATTTCTTTTATCAAGCATAGTACTCCACAGTTAATTATTAGGATACAAAATGAATTTTTTATTCAAAGAACAAAGGAAAATGAAAACTCACTCCAGGAACATAGGGGGTGTATGATTTCTCAGAGAATAGCTCTTAACCCATATGCCAGTTTCTGCTGGAGATGTCATCCTCGGAGATGATCATGTCTCTTTTTAGGCTTTCCTTACTATCACAATAAGCTATAAAAATCACGATTCTGCATCTTTGGAGTGCTGAATTGATTCCAGCCAAGAAGATTGCAGACACAACCGAGTATGACAGTGTCATGGTTATCTTTGGTTGTAAACTTGACACATCCAGGAAGAAGAAACTTCAACTGTAGAATTTCTTCTATAGAAATGGCCATTTGTCATGTCTGCCAGGCATTTTGTTGATTATTGAGGGGATGTGGGAGGGTTCAGTCCACTGTAGGCAGCGCCAACTTGTGGAGGTAGTCCTACATTATTTAAGAAAGCAGGTAGAGCAGAAGTCAGAGAAATTAGGCAGTAAACAGCATTTCATCATGATCTGTGCTTCAGTTCAGGCCTCTAGGTTCCTTCCCTGAATTTCTGCCTGAGCACTCATAATGACTGACTATCCCTAGATAGTTATAAGATGAAACAAACCCTTTCCCCCTAAGCTGCTTTATGGTTGATTTTTTAGTCCAACAACAAAAAATAAATTAAAATAGCAAGAAAAGTCTTTAAAAATCATGCAATAAAATATCTCATAGTCTCTTAAATTAATCTCTGTTCTTGCAGTAATTCTGTCCTCAGAGTTGTGATGAGGATCAGCTCTGAGAGGGTCACTTTATGAAGTGGTACCCTTCCCCTTGAAAGGATGGAATGAATATGTTTTATGAAGTGGTCAGAGGTACCCATTGACAGACTGGAACTTGATGAACATTTCTTAGGACAGCCCTGGTAGTGAGAAGCAAACACAACATAACACTTCTGCCAAGATTAATAAATAATATCCCTGCAGCATTCACATTGACCTCATCTATTTCTTAGTTGCTAGAGTAACTACCTCTAAATTCTTGAGAACTAACTGTTCTCTGGAATGATTTAAGAATTTTGTACGTGTTCCAAATTGTGCTAGAATAGCACTCAAACACTTCAGTACAGCAGTAATTTGTATGTACGATTTTTTAAAAATAGGTGGTGCTTTTTTCCTCTATAAAAATTTAGACTTTATTGCATTTACTCTATATCTTCCTTCAAAAACAATTTTCTTATTATATATGTATAGATTCATGATAGAAGAACCAGAGATTGTTTGGATTTTAAATTTCTAAAGGTGTTGCAATTTGATATGGGGAAATAAGTCAATCAAGAAAGCTAAATAAACACTTTTATATATAGAAAAAAGTATCCCTATTTTCTGATATAGAAACTCATAAAATTTATTTCAGAATACTTAATGGCATCTATGTATTTTCATTTTTGTCCAGTATTTATTTAAGGTAAATACAGGAGAAAGAATTAAGAGATAGTTTTCCTTAATTTATTTAAAAAGAAATATTTTGTAGTCACAATAGTTTATTGCCAATATTGTCTCTGTAAGGTAATTGGTGGGTTTAGAAAATATGCCTGTATTCATTCTCTTGTTATATTACTGTGACAAATACCTGAATCAAGTGGGAAAGAATTCCCTCACAATTTCAGTCTAAGATCAGCTCTGTTCTTTTGGGGCAGTGATGAGGCAAAATCTTCATGGCACAAGTGCAGTAAAGATGAAGCTTGCTTGCTTGACCCATTTTGGCCACAGGGAAAGAAGTGAGGGATGGGTGGGGAGAGATAGAGAGAGACTTCATATGGAATAGAAAGAGATAAAGAGAGCTAAAAACATACATACATACATACATACATACATACATACATACATACAAACAAACATACAAGAGGAGGCTTGCGGCTACTGTATCTGTCCAGGAGATACTTCCATGTAAATTACTTCCTGTAACTAAGCCCCACTATATTAGTCACTTTTCTGTTGCTGTGATAAAATCACCATGACCAAGGGAACTTATAAAAGGAAGTGTTTATTTGAGCTAACAATTAACTGTTCCAGGGAATTAAGAGTCCATTGTGGCCAGGAGGCATGGTGGTAGGAACTGGACCAGAAAGCTGAGGTTCACATCTTCCAGTGAACACAGGAAGCAGAGAGAGCAACCAGAGACTGGCAAGGCTATTTGAACTCTCTAAGCGTGCCCCCAGTGACAGTACTTCCTCCAGCATGGCCACACCTTCTAAGATCTCCCAAAACAGCACAATTAACTAGGGACAAAATGTCTGAGTACTTGAAGCCTATGGGGGACATTCTCATTCAAGCCACCAAACACACTATATATTTTATTACAGCACTTGGAAATACCACTAGACCCTAGGGACCAACCTATTAAAATGTAAAACTATAGGGCACATTTCCCATTCAAACTACAAGAGTAACCAAAGAAAAATAATAAATTCTTGTAAAATTAAAGCTCAATTTAATTCATAGATGGTTAGAATATACTTTTTCCGATGCCTATCTTGTAGGTTACTGCCAGTGTTTTCCTCTATCATTTTCAGAATTTCAGGTTTCACGTTGAGGTCTTTGATCCATTTGGAGTTGATGTTTGTACAGGGTGAAAGGTAGGGTTTTAGTTTTATTCTTCTACAAGTGGTGATCCAGTTTTGCCAGCACCATTTCCTGAAGATGCTGTCTTTCCTCCATTCAGTCTTCTTGGCCCCTTTGTTAAAAAGGAGGTGGCTGAAATTGTATATGCTCAAGTTCAGATTTTCAGTTTTGTTCCTTTTGCCTATAGGTCTGTTTTTGTGTCAGTACTAAGCTGTTTTTATGACAGTAGCCCTGTAATATAGTTTGAAGTGTGGCATAGTAACCACCACCACCACCACCACCACCACCACCACCCGCATTGCTCTTTTTGCTCAGGGTTAGTTTGGGTATACTGGGTCTTTTGTTTTTCCCTATGAATTTTAGGATTTTTTTCTAAGTCTGTGAAGAAACTCATGGGGATTTTATTTGGGATTGCATTAAATTTGTATATTACTGTGAGTAGGATGGTCATTTTTACTATATTAATTCTTCCAATCCATGAGCTTGGGAAGTCATTCCATATTCTGGTGTCTTCTTCAATCTCCATGGGTTTAAAATTTTCATTGTAGGGGCTGGAGAGATAGCCTAGTGGTTAAGAGCACCTACTGCTCTTGCAGAGGACCCAGGTTCAATCCCCAGCACCCACATGGCGGCTAAGAACCATCTGTAACTCCAATTCCAGGAGAACTCCAGTTCCAGGGGAATCCGAGACCCTCTTCTGACCTCCGCGGCATTGCACGACATGGGTGCACAAACCTACATGCAGACAGTACATTCATACACATACAAAAATAAATAAAATTTAAAATTTTCATTGTAGAGATCTTTTGTGTCTATGGTCAGGTTTGTTCAGAGATATTTATTGAGGCTATTTTAAATGGGAAGATCTCCTTTTGCTCCTTCTAAAATTGCTTCTTGTTGGAGTAAAGAAAGGCTACCGATTTTTCCAGGTTAATTTGTATCCTGCCACTTTACTGAAATTATTAATCATTTCTAGGAGTTTTCTGTGTCTCTTAGGTAAACTTTCATGTCATCTGAAAAAAGGGATAGTTTGACCTCCTCTTTCCTAAATAGGGCTGGAGAGATGGCCTAGCGGTTAAGAGCACCCACTGCTCTTGCAGAGGACCCGGGTTCGATCCCCAGCACCCACATGGCGGCTGAGAACCGTCTGTAACTCCAATTCCAGGAGAACTCCAGTTCCAGGGGAATCCAAGACCCTCTTCTGACCTCCGTAGCATTGCACGACACGGGTGCATAAACCTACATGCAGACGTCACATTCATACACATAAATAAATAAATAATTAAAAAAATAGTACTCCTTTAATTTCTCTTTCTTGTCTTATTGCTCTGGCTAGGGTTTGAAGCACTATATTGAAAAGGAAAAGACTTTCTAAATCAGAAAGCAACTGCACAGGAAATAAGCTAAATAATCAACAAGCAGGACCTCATGAAACTCAAAAGTGTCTGTACAGCAAAAGAAACAATCAAAGAAGCAAAGAGAAAACCCACAGAGTGGGAGGAAACCTTCTTCAGTGATACATCAAATAGAGGATTAACATACAGAATATATCAATTACTCAAAAACAAGAGCAATGAAGCAATGACCCAATAGATAAATGGAGTAAAGAGCTGAACAGAGACTTCACAAATGAAGAACTAATGATGGCTGTGAAGCATCTTAAAAATTGTTCAACATTGCTAATAATTAAGGAAATGCAGAGTGAATTCCAGGACAGCTGGGGCTACAGGGATACCCTGTCTCGAAAAGAAAAAAAAAAAAAAAAAAATTAAGGAAATGCAAATTTAAACCATTTTAAGATTTCACCTTACTCTAGTAAGACTGTCTATGATCAAGAAAACAAAAGATACACAATGCTGGAGAGGTCCTAGGTAAAAGGGGTACTTATTCATTGCTGTTGGGAAAGCAAACTCCTGCAACCTCTATGGAAAGCAGTGTGGAGAATTTCTAAAAGACTCAAAATGAGCCTACCACCTGACTCAGTCATACAACTCCTGGGTATATTCCCACAAGACTCAGTAGAGATATGTGCACAACAATATTTAGTGCAACTCTCTTCACAATAGTGAAGAGCTGGAAGCAACCCAAGTGTCACTCAACCTATGAGTGGATAAAGAAAATGTGGTACAACTACACAATGGAGTTCTACACATCAGTAAAGAAAGATGACTTCATGAAATTTGTAGGCAAATGGATGGACTAGAAACTGTTATGCTTTGAAATAACACAGTCCCAGAAAGACAAACGACATATGGTTTCCCTCATTTGTGGGTCCTAACACCAAATCCTTATTTGTTAAGGCAAACTGAGTACTATTAAGGCATATATCAACTTACTATGTAATATAGGAATACAAAGTAATATTTATTTTTACCTGCATGCGGCTCTACTGTTAAAAGGTGAATCCCTAAACATGTTTTAGAATTAACCTATAGTTTATTTTCAGACATCGTAATTTTGGTATATGTGTGGAGTTACATACATACATATTTTGGAGTAATATAAAATTGAAGGGAACAACAATAACAAAATTCTTGTTCAAAGAAGTGAATGAATCAGTAAACTTCCCAAAACAGTAAACTTCTCCATTGAAAAACTTTAAAAAGACTGAGAAAAAGATGCAAGACATGTATGGCAGAATGCATGAGCTCTGGAGGGTCAGGGGGCATGGATGGGGGAATGGCCTTATATTTGTTTAAAAAATGTTGTATGAAATGCACAAAAGTTCAATAAAAATTAAGAAGAAAAGAATATAGTCTTTTACTTTTATATATAAAATAAATGAAATGTCATTGTAATATTAAGCACAAATCTTTCAGAGCTCTATCTTTAACAATATTACTTGGGAATGTCCAAGAAAATACTGCAGAGTCATATTGTTTTATTATTACATGTGCATCTTAATGTTTCTCTTTCTTGGGGTTGTGGTTCAGAATACTGGTTGCTCTTGCAGAGGATGTGGGTTTGATCACCACATCTACATGATGGCTAACAACCATCTATAACTCCAGTTCCAAGGAATCTGATGCACTTTTCTTATTTCTGCGGGCATTGCACAACATAGGTGCACCTATCTTCATGTAGGCAATACACATAAAATAAAAATAATAAACAAGAGGGTGGAACGATGACTCAGCAGCTAAGAGCACTGTCTAATCTTGCAAAAAACCTGGGGTCAAATTCCAGGACCCAAATATTGTCTAACAACTGTCCATAAGTCCAGTTCCAGGGGATCTGATGCCCTCTTCTGTCTTTTGTTGGCATTGTGTGACACAGGTGCATTTACAAACATGCAGGCAATGTATGCATACACCTAAAATAAAAATCATACAATATTTTAAAATTATGAATGAAAATTAAAATAAGATTAACAAATTAAAATAAACAATATCAATACAGATTTTTTTTATTATTTATTTATTTTTTTTTATTTATTTCTGTATGTGTATGAATGTACTGTCTGCATGCAGGTTTGTGCACCCGTGTCGTGCAATGCCGCGGAGGTCAGAAGAGGGTCTCAGATTCCCCTGGAGCTGGAGTTCTCCTGGAATTGGAGTTTCAGACGGTTTTCGGCCGCCATGTGGGTGCTGGGGATCGAACCCGGGTCCTCTGTAAGAGCGGTCGGCGCTCTTAACCGCTAGGCCATCTCTCCAGCCCATACAGATGTTTAAAAGTAATTCCTAATACTATCAGCTTGTCATATTCAAAATATTGTTTAATGTTATTTATTAATCTGTCCAAGAATTCTGTTACAGAAAAAAATTCTAGAAACACCAGCCTCCAATGGATCAGTCTAGTTCTGGGGAGACTTCTAGCTGGTGTATAGTAGTTGATACTCAGTGCTGTTTAAAAATACTGTTTCTTGGGGCTGGAGAGATGGCCTAGCGGTTAAGAGCACCGACTGCTCTTGCAGAGGACCTGGGTTCGATCCCCAGCACACACATGCCGTCTGAGAACCATCTGTAACTCCAATTCCAGGAGAACTCTAGTTCTAGGGGAATCCGACACCCTCTTCTGACCTCCGCAGCATTGCATGACACGGGTGCACAAACCTACATGCAGACAGTACATTCATACACATACAAAATAAATAAATAAAATAAAAAAAATACTGTTTCTTTTGGCTAATTGTTACCTCTGTATAAGCAGTTGACTAGTATGTCTGACGACTTAAATATCACTAATGAATTACACTAGTGCTTACCATGACGTGGTGGACTGTATTGCTTTCATGCTTCCTGTGCTGAAAAGCATACGTGCATCCAATCTGCTGCTAGTCCAAGAAGTTAAGCTCTAGGATTATGAGCAGATAGTTTTTCAGGGATCAAGAAGGGTCACAATTTTCTTGAGCATGTAAGAAGAATTTGTACTTAAAATAAATATGTTCAATAAAATAATTATAGGTTAATTTGATAGAAAACACTGAGTTATGAATCAAAAACATATTTTAAAAAATTTACAAAATAAAATCAGAATTTACTGTCAGTTGAAGAATGTTCACTCCTATCAACAGAGAAAAGCTAAATACTTTGCCAGGACTTTCAGATTAAGTGTACCCTCAAAACCTGAGGAAATATTATTAAAAGCAATGACTAAAGCAAATTAATTCAACACAGGAGTGATCTTATTGGTTATGAACATCTGCTTATAAACTTATTATTCATGATCAAAATATTATAGAAATATGGATATTAAAAATACTTAGGTTAGATGTTAAATTGTGAATGAAAAATATTCTTTCTGAAAATTTAGGGAAGCCCATTATCTTCTATGATTGGTAGAAAAATACAGCTGATAAGCTATACTGCACCAGAGGAAAATTGTAAAGCAAAATGTAGACAGCATGCCCATTTTTTCCTCGTTTCAAACAGTAAAATGTCAGACAATAGTTAACTTAATTATTGAAATGATATATAAAAAGCACCATATACAAGTATCTACGCAGAATAGATTAAAGTTTTAAGCCTAAACATCTATCTATTAAAATACTAAAGGGGAAAATGTTCTTTTAGGTCAAGTCATACCCAATATATACGCATATATGTATATATATATATGTGTGTATTAGAGTAGTTAAATTTGAAATACACAGTTATGTACTTGAAAATATATATATTTGTGTGTGTGTGTGTCTGTATCTGTGTCTGTGTGTGTGTCTAAGAATCCAGTTTTGGGCCAGAAAGAAATTTAATGATGAAGAAATGTTCATTTTTTTATATTTAGCTATTTTAGTTACTAACATGCATCCTTTTCAAAATAATCTTTACTTTTTATGACCAATTAAATAAAAATGTGTTTTTTGAATTTTAAGCAACAGTACAAAGTCATCTCTGTACTTAGAGATCGAAACACATACATACATGGTGGACAGGATATGCCACTGATCACACTGTTTTATAGTTCAATTTTGATCAATAGTTTGCTCTCTCACTTCTTCATTCTTTCATTTTTACTCTTGAAAGCTTCTGACAATTCTGGAAGCAAAGGATATCTTAAATTTAAATGCTTTCCACATTTATTATACTTCTCTGTGTTTGAGACTACTAAAGTTGTCAGGCACAACTGCAAACAGACTTCTTTAAATAATGCTATCTATGGTCCTAAAATAGTAAAGCTTCTCTTTTGTGACTGTGTGAGGAGGCATCTAGAGTTTACTTTTAGAATCACAGTGTGAAAGCTAATATTAACTAGACCTTATTGTAATTCTATTTTAAAGGAATGTAACTAGGAGCCACTAAAATCTGTGCTGCGAAATTGACCCAAACATTTGGGATATATAATTCATGAAACAGTATTTCAGATGGTTCAAAACTTTCCCAGATATGAAATGATACTGAGATTTGTTCCAGCACCATAATACACATGGGCAGCTAATAAGTGTGGCCATATAATTTATCATCCAAACATGTGACATTTGAAGTTAATGTGTAGCTATTAATTGTTCAGGGAAATAGCCAGTGCTAAAATTTCTTGGACAACCCAGAGTGTAATCTCCCAATATGCTACATCATGATTCTGCCAGAAGAGGCTATAATTATTTTTACTTTGTATTTTAACAAACATAGCTACAAGGTTTTGTTTTGTTTTTGTTTTTTAATTAACTAACATCAAGAATTTCAACTCAGTTATTTTGAATGGTGAGATTTTCTACAGATTCATTTGTGGAGCTATGTGTAGATTCGCTTGAACAAACCTAAGCAATGTACCCATGATAAATGCAAACTTTTGATGTTTGCCTTTCCTTATTTAATTTTTTACATTCTTGAAATAGAGTGAAATATATGTATGTTAATACTATATATATATATATATATATATATATATATATACATACACATGCAATAATACATACTGATTTGTTGTTTGAAAATTCCATGAATTATATTAAAAGAATAGAATTGGATGGATAACTATAATATCCATTAACTTAATGAGAAAACTTATTTGGCAAATATGCATTAAAAATGTCTCCATGAATTTATTACCATAGAATATTTGAGATAAAACAGATTCTTATTAAATGTGATTTAGTTGTTCCTATCTTTAACGATACGTAAATGATGGATAATTTGTGATGAATATTCTTCTGAGATGTTGACATTCAAGTTTATACTAGATACAAATTAGACAAGAATTCAGGTTTTAATCCTATGACAAAACTAATATTAATGTCTTTTTTTGTAAATATTATTATTCATATTTAGAGTATAATCTATTGGAGAACTAGACTATTATTTTTTTTTCATTTTCACATTTGCTATATATGTCACATTTTATATAAATTTTATGTTTCAAATGCAGTATAAATTAAAAAAACTTTGAACAGCATATTTTCTAAAAGTTTTGGTTAATCTAAAATTGTATAACATAAAGATTAAATAAATTAAAAATGCAGATTAATTAACAACCCAAAGTAAAGTATATTTACTCTCCAAAATAAATGGTTATTTGATGTGCAAAATTTGTATTTACATTGTAAATGTTTTGTTTTCATTTTCATTATTTTAACAGGAAGATTAACTTCCATAATGCCTTCATAAGCTTTGATATTTTCCCGTTTAATTATGCATTTTCCCTCTTTCATAACCGGTATTATGGTCTAATTAAGTTTGTTTATAAAAACTATAATCATCTAATAAATGCCAATGATTTTAGTTTATCACTTGCATAGGTAGGTTAATTAAAGAAATTATTATTATTTTCTTTTTGTTGTCTTATCACAATTGTAAAAAATGCACTCTAATAGAAGGTACAAAATTACAATCAGATATATACAGGATGAAATGGATTATAAATCAACTTTGAGTACTGTGAATATTTTATAAAAGGCATTTACAAACTAAAAAAATCTGACATTTATACAGTACTTCATGCATAATTTCTCCTTATATGTCATTTCCCTGAGATGAAAGTAACTTTAAAATGCAAGGTCAAAGAAATTATTACCCTTAACAAATAATAATAATAAAAAGGCTAAGGACAAGTATTGAGAAGCAATTTCACATTGTTTTTTATTCTGTGGAGCATTTAATATTGCACCTTCAGATAAGAATAAGAAACCAGATGAAGGAAATCCTTGAGGTAAAATGGAGATATCTTCAAGGTAGATAAATTGTTCCTTTGATTTAATGTCTTCTATTGTTCCCTGCTCAAAATGCAGTTGGAGCTGTTCTTTGGGACCCAGTATATCCTATACCTGATAAATGTTCTGACCAGGACAACCTCAGCCTCAGCAGGAAAGACATTGAACAAAATTGTCAGCATGATTTACATACAAGTTGTCAACAGCATCTGGGTTGCTCTGTGAAGAATGATGGGTAACAGATGTTCTGGGAAATGCTACCATCTGCCCTTTCCTAAAATACATCCCCTGTGAAACAATGCATCTGAATGGATGCCATGGAGATACCTCTCCTTTGGAGAACCAAATCACCGTCAATATTTCAATGTTACATGAAGCTTCCACAAAAGCAAAGCAGTCAAAAGAGTATCAGTGCAATCTGGTCAGGTAAGTAGACAGGTCCTTGAAAAGCTCTTTAAATTTATTCACAGTTTGAAAAGAAATATTTGATGGCTCCCCAGAGGACATATTTGAAATATTCCATGTGAAGGTCCAGAACCCAACCTGTTTGTCAGCTACCAAGTGATATTATACTTGGAGATCTGTGATTTGCATCTGTTCTACAGTATTTTCATACTATGGAAAGCTAACTGCTTTAATAGAGTGAAAATATACATATGATAAGAAAAGTAAGTCATTAAATGGTCAACTTTTTTTTTTATCTACAGTATAAGCAGTAATGTGCAGTGTGCTTAGAGTTTCGGCACAATGATGGACACTTGCAAATATCAAACTACAAAAAAGGAAATAAAATTTTCCCCTAATTAAAAGTTCTTCTATAAATTATTTAATCAAGCAAAGTATTTCTTTATTCCATGTCTATGGAAATTATATTTGCACTTGCTAGAACTGAAACTGTGCAAACTGTGTAAACTGCAAAAGAAAAGAAAATATAATAACATTTAATTTTTTTCCAAATGCAGTCAAGTACTTAATTATTCAAAATTTATTATTAAACATGCAATTTAAAGTACAAAAAGAATTAATAGCATGTTCCTTCCTGTTAGGATTCGATTTCTACTCCACAATTTAATGCATAATCAATGTGAAAATCGAATTCCATTAGATTATAAGTTAATGGCAGGGCATGGTAATGAATGCCTTTTTTAATAAAAAAAAACTTTATTGATGTTTTATGTATTTTGAACATCATTTCTCAGTCCAATTTAGACACATTCCCCTAACCATGCCCCCACCCCACTCCAGTTCATGCATTCTGTCATACATATCTTGGATCTTTTTCTCAGTCATTTTAAAGTTTTTCTCTGCAGAAGTTTATTGTTTGGGGCAGTAGTTAATGGTTTCAGTCAGTTCTTTGACCCAGGCCTTTTTCTTTTTATTGGTGCTTTTGAGACAGTGTCCCCCTTTAGTCCCAGCTGGCCAGGAGCTCACTCTGTAGACCAGGTTGGCCTTGAACACACAGAGATCCACCTGCCTCTGCCTCCCGAGTGCTGGCATTAAAGGCGTATGCCACCATGCCAGGCTGACCCAGTCCTTTTGCTGTTGTTCCCTCCCATTTGTATTGCTCTCACCAAATTTATAATATATTATATATATCTCTATATATATATATCTATATAATTATTATATATATATATATAATATATTACCCAAATTATGACCTGTGAAAATAAACTGCATGTTAATTCCAAAATATGTTTAGGAATTCACATTTTTCTTTAATTTTATTACTCTAAAATATGAATACATACCCTCCAACCATATATCACAATTACAAAGTCTTAAAACAAGTGGTAAGTTAATTGTAGAGCCCTTTAAGGGATTAACATTATAACAGCACAGTTCCTTTCAGATAAAAACAAATATAGCACTAATGTTGCTCAGCTTGCCTATCAACTAGGGATTTGGTGTTAGCATCCACAAATGAGGTATACCATTCTTTGTTTTCCTGGGACTGTGTTTTTTCACTTAGCATAATGGTTTCTAGTTCCATCCATTTGCCTGCAAAGTTCATGATGTCATCTTTCTTTACCGCTGGATAGAACTCCATTGTGTAGATGTACCAGATTTTTGTTATCCACTCATCTATTGAGGGGCATTTTGGTTGGCTGCAGCTCTTTGCTATTTTGGGGAGCTGCAATAAATATGGATGTGCATGTATCTTTGAGATAGGATGAGTCTTGTGGGTATATACCCAGGAATGGTATGCCTGTAGGCTCATTTTGAGTTTTTTAAGGGTTCTCCACACCATCTTGCATAGTAGTTGCATGAGTTTACATTCCCACCAGCAGTGGATGAGTGCTCCCTTTTCCCCTACAACCTGTCCAGCATTTGGTGTCTCTTTTCTTTTTTTCTTGATCTTATTAGAGTGAGATGATATCTTAGAATGGTTTTAATTTGCATTTCCTTAATTATTAATGTGTTGAACACTTTTTATGATGTATCTCAGCCATCTTTATTTCCTCACTGGTGAAGTCTCTGTTCAGCTCTTTACTCCATCTTTTGAGTAGGTCATTTGTTTTCTTACTTCTTTGTTTTTCGAGTAGTTTACATATTTTAGATATTAATGCTCTGTCAGATGTATCCCTGGTGAAGGTTTCCTCCCAGTCTTTGGGTTTTCTCTTCACTTCATTGATTGTTTCTTTCACTGTACAGAAGCTTTTGAGTTTAACGAGGTCTCACTTGTCAATTGTTGGCCTTATTTTCTGTTTGATTTAGAAAATCTTTTCCTACACATATAATCCCAGGAGGCAGAAGCCAGAAGATCTCTGAGAAGCTATTTCATATCATTCCCTTTCCTGCTCCAACTCTTCCAGGGTTCCTCTACTCCTTTCTATTTCAAAGTCATGCTTTCTTGCTCTACAATTATATCTCTGTATCTAACTGAGTGCAACTATTATTGCATATATGTATTTAGCTGTAAGGTGTAATGCTGAACACTTGTGGAGTTAGAAAGTAGAACAGTGAGATGAACAGGATGAAAATACACTCTACTCATGTGACAATTTCTGGACAAAAATGTAAAACACATGAAATAAGAAATCAAAAGCAAAAACTAAAATAGGGTTTTTACCTTTTTGTGCATGTCCTGCCTAAATCTTATAAATTTCTGATGACATTTTTCTTAAAATTAATACACAATGCATATTGACAAATATATGTTAGAAGATAGTAACAGAAATCATGTTTAGTTTGTTATGTTTGTAGCAGAACTGAATGCTTTTATAATGATACTTTATCATCCAGTTTATTCTTTTAAATATTTTAAATTCCTTTTAAATCATTTTTAGTGATTATAATATAGGAATCAAAATTTTCTTAATGTATTAGTCACTTTTCTGTTGCTGTGATAAAACCACCATGAGCAAGGGAACTTATAAAAGGAAGAGTTTATTTGAGCTTACGGTTGATGGTTCCAGGAAATTAGAATCCATTGTGGTGGAAGCATGGTGGCTGGAGCTGGAGCAGAAAGCCGAGGTTCACATCTTGCAATGAGCACAGGAAGCAGAGAGGGAGAGACTGGAGACTGCAAGGCTTGTTGAATTCACTAAGACTGCCCCCAATGACGTACTTCCTCCAGCACGGCCACACCTTCTAAGACCTCCAAGAACAGTGCCACCAACTGGAGACAAAATGTCTGAATACTTAAAGCCTATGAGGCGACACTCTCATTCAAACCACCACACTTAATGATAAAAACAAAGTATTGTTAATGAAACTAGATCATTGTTCAAGACAGAAAATAGATTCTTCTAGGGTGTGAATATGGCTTGTGAGAAGGGCCAGCTGAACTAAATAAAAGAATTTGCCCTCATACTTACAGTGGGTACACAGAGGGCAGTCAGCTTCAGAGAGAGAGAGAGAGAGAGAGAAAGAGAGAGTAATAGCAGGCACTAATATACATATAGAAAGCTATATTGGAATCCAATATAACTGAAACATATCTTTTTATATTAGAGTTTCAAAATTATTATCTTTTATCATTTCAACACATTTCATCTACTTATTTTTCTCTACGATCCTTGCTAAAATCTGGGACAGAAAGGATAATTGGATCATGGAGGATTAAAAGAAAGGTTAAGAGTGCTGTAATCCTTCTTCATCTGTCATTAGAAAAATAAAAGTATCAGAGAGCTAATTATTACAGTACATAGTTATCTTAAGGATACCACAAATACAAAGACAGTAATGCTTGTTTTCAGATGGTCAGACACCTAAAAGTGAAGATTCAAGAAAGTAATGTGAAATATGTTCATAGTTCATTTGCATCCTTTTTGATTATGTTTGATTTATCATCACTAGATAAAAGAAATTCCTAATCATTCATTGTGAAAAATGAATTACCAGTTTGATAGTTTATTACTTTCTCTCTGCCTTAGTACAAATAAAGAAATTTAAAGTATTTTAAAACTCATGATAAGATCTACCTGTATGAAGACCAGAGATAGAGCTATAAAGTCATGTTATTCATTACATGTAATTCACATTAAAAAACGAATGGTATCTCTCATCTGTGCATGCTAGTGCCAATTACCTAGCTGTAAGTATTTCTTGTGTATGGCCCCCTGAGCTTTTTTCCAAAGCAGTTGGGAGTGATACATATTGGAAACCACAACAACAACAACAACAACAACAACAACAACAACAACAACAGAAAGGACTGCATCGAAAAACTGACTGAAACAGTGAACTTCTGTTCAAAACAGTCAACTTCCTCATGGAGAATATTGAGAAAGACTGAGATAATTGTCATAAGGTCTGTCACAAAGAAACCAAGGAATTAAACAAGTAAAACATGAAAGGTAAAAAGAAAAAAAAATGATGAAAAGGGAAGCAGGAAATGTTTGCCACTGGTTGCAGTAGTAGTAAATAATTTTTGTCATTAATTTTTGTTTAGAGCAATCAAATGCAAATCTACTTCTTAAATTGATATAACTTAATATTAATCTAAAATTAATTCATTAAATATTTCAAGCTTCACTGGTCAAGGTAGTTTTATTATTTTGCATTTTAAATGTAGTTAAGTTGATTCTTTTCATTGATATTTTGATGATTTTCTTTTAAAAATATTCTTTTATTTTTTAGACAGCGTCTCCCTTACTCCCAGCTGTCCTGTAGCTTGCTATGTAGACCAGGCTGGCCTTGAACTCACAGAGGTCTTCCTGCCTCTGCCTCCTGTGTGCTGGCATTAAGATGGTTCTTAGCCGCCATGTGGGTGCTGGGAGTCGCCATCATATGGGTGCTGGGAATCAAACCCAAGTCCTCTGCAAGAGCAGTCAGTGCTCTTAACTGCTGAGCCATCTCTCCAGTCCTTTAAAAATACCCTGTAGAATAAAAATGAAGCAGATGGTAGACAGACATAAATATTATTGCATATACTTACCAGTTACCTATGTCATATAATTCACCCAATTTCCAACTACTTATGTGCTGTAAACCTTTTCTGAGTCTTTCATCACTATCTATACATTACTTTGGTGTTTTTCTTTGCCTCATTTTTTTTGTCCTCTTTCACTTTGTATGAGCACTTCTGTCTATGCCTGCAAGGATGTTTCAATAACCTTAGGAGATGAATTCTGTAAAAGAATTAACTCCTACAAAACTTATCCAAGCCATTGGTACTTAAATGACTAATCAGTTTTGTCTTTCAAAAAAATTGAGGGCTGTGATCATGTAACCATATGCTTCTTTGTCAACTAATTGGGCTCCACATATCTGTACTATTATATCCACCATCTTTCAGGTCTTTAATTCCAAGAACACAGATGTATGCATAAAATATACTGTTCTGAAATATTTCAGATTGATTGCTTCTCAATAGTGTGAATATGCTATGTTTTGCCTCTATTGACTGAAATATTCTACAGTGTTATTGCAACTCAACCTATGGATTGTAGAGGTGGAATTATCCATACAGAGTCATTCAATAGGCCAGTTGGATCCAAACTTACACTCCTGTAACAGCCGCTTCCAGTAAATACTCTTGTAGGCTGCTTTCTTCTTCTCTGTCCATTTCTCTGGCTTTATGCCTCAATTTCTTGGCTTCTCCTTTTATATATCTATAGTGAATTTTTGTCTCTGCTTTCATTTATAACAAGAAATATAAGGTCACTAAAAACATAATGATTATAAGAATTTTTCTTGGCTGTGGAACTAGCACAGTCAGTAAAGTTCTTGTCCTAAAGTATCAGGACCCACGTTTGATCCTCAGAAAATATATTAAAAAACTATTGGTAAGAAGATGCTCACTTGTAGTCCAAGTGCCAGGGAGACAAAGACAGATTGGAGTCACACACATGTTTACCCTTCTCGCCATGAACATACACGCACACACACACTCACAGTGTTCAACAAAATCAGAAATTCATAAACTCCAGAATAAATTAAAAGACAATGCAATTAAACAATTTAAAGAAATAAAAATTTAATACAAATATGGGTGACAAATCCTATAACCTTAGAAATATTGAAAACTTGAAATTTGGGAAATGAATAATGCAATAAAATAGGATAAATATAATGGATAGCCTTATCAAAATATTTGATCAAGTGAAAGGCAGAATACCAGAGCTCAAAGACAAAGCAGGATAATTAGAACATAAAGGTAAAATAATAAGCAGGAGAGCATAAAATAGAAGAACTACAAGTCCCAACTGAAGAACATAGAAAATATTTTTGATAAATTCTTAGCTGAAATTTTACAAAATATAAGGAAAGGGATGGCCATGCAAAGACAGAAAATATTGAGGATTTATTTGTTTATGTATATGTACATGCATATGTATACTTATATGTGTGTATCTATGTGTATGCATGCCACATATGTGTAGATGCCCACAGAGGCTAGAAAAGTACATCAAATTCTCCAGATTCCCTAGATGGAGTTAAAGGTTGTTATGAGCCTCCTGACATGGGTGCTGGAAAGGAACTTAGGTCTTCAGAAACAGGAGCAAGTGCTCTTAACCACTAAGGCATCTCTCTAGCTCCATAGAAGATATTTAGAATATCAAACATACAAGGACAAAGAAGACATTTTCAGTCATGTGATACTTAAAACATTTCAGTATTCAGAGTCAAGAAATACTATTAAAAAGCATAAGAGAGAAGCACCAAGTCACATATAAACATAAACCCTTCAGAATAAAGCAGATTTCTCAACAGAGACTCTAAAAGCCAGTTGCCTTAGGTAAGGAACAATATACAAAATTCTTAAACACAATAACTACCAAACCAGATTATTCTATTCATAAATGCTATCCTTCAGAATTGAAGGAGAAATAAAATTTTCTATGATAAACGCAAAAGGAAGGAGTCCATTACCACAAGTTATTACTTTAGAAGACACTTGAGAGGTCTTATATATTGAAAAGGAAGATCAAAACACCCAATGAGACCACAGGAAAGACTTAAAAAACCCAGGTGTGGTGGCACATGCCTTTAATCCCAGCACTCGGGAAGCAGAGGCAGGTGGATCTCTGTGAGTTCAAGGCCAGCCTGGTCTACATAGTGAGTTCCAGTCCAGCTGGCTGTGACTAAAGGGAGACCCTGTAAAAGACCAAAAAAAAAAAAAAAAAAAAAAAAGAAAGACTAAATAACTAGAAAAGAAGAAAGGAAATAAGAATTAGATGGTATTAATCATAACAAAACAAAAGAATTAGAAGAAATGAATCTTTCAATAACTATTAATGAAAATGAACTTAATCCTCCCCCTAAAAATAAATAGACTAGTAGATTGGATTTAATGACAGTATCCATAGGTAGATGAAATTTGAAAAATTCCACAAAAATTTTCAAAAAATTAAAGAAAAATAGTCTATGTATTTGCTGCTTCCAAGAAGTACATCCTATGATACAAGACAAATACAGACCTAAGATGAAAGAATGGTAAAAGTATTCTAATCAAAAGGAACTAAAACAAAAGCAGCCATACACAGCATCTGAACAAGTCACCTTTAAAAGAACAGTGTAAGAGATAAGGACTACTTCATATTAACACTATAGTCCATCAGAATGATTATCCAATGAATACATGCACACTTAGTTTTACAGGCACTACTACAAGGAAGGACATTGATGTACCCAAACACAATAAAGTATATGACTTCAATTCCTCCTGTGCCAATAGATAAGAGCATGTCCAGACCAAAAACAAACAAACAAACAAACAAACAAACAAACAAACAATAACAAAAAACAGAAACAGAACAAAAAAATAACAGCAACACACATCAGAGTTAATGGCATTAACAACTGAATGGACTTAATATCTTAAAACATATTTTCACAAAATTCCATCCAGAGACTCCAGAAGAAACATTCTACTCAGAAGGCCAAGGATTATTCTCTAAAATAGAACATTTGGTAGTACACAAAGAAAATTCTAATAATACAAGAAAATAAATTTTCCTATATTCTATGTAACTATAATTGTCTAAACATAGCAGTCAACTTCTAGAGCCAATGTAGAAAATATACACCTCACAGATATTTAACAAAACACAACTGAATATTTGATGATCGGGTCATCCATGAAATCATTGTGAAAATTTAAAAGAAAACCACTGCTACTGAATGATACTGAAAACAATGTATCAGACCTTGTGGGATAGAATGAAAGTTCTAAAAGGTAAGGTATAATTATAAATGCTTATGTTAAAAAATTTAGAAAGATCTCAAATAAATAATTAACTGTGTATGTCAGAATGCCAGGAAAACAAGACTAAGTCAGACCCCAACTAATTAGAGAGAATGAACTAAAAGGTCAAGACAGAGATTAGTGAAATGGAAATGGAAAGAGTAACTCGAAGACTTAATGAAATAAGCAGTTCATTCTCAGAACAGATAACAAAACTGACAAACCCTTACCTAAACTAACCAATTGAAAGAACAGACAGAAATTAATAAAATCAAATGTGAATACTGAGATATTGCAGAACATGGCACTGAAATTCAGAAGATTGTCAGGGTGTGTTTTAAACAAATAAATTGGAAAAATTTGAAGAAAGTGATAAAATTCTGGACACGTGTGACCTATTAAAATTAAACAAGGATGATATCAACAAATTACAGATCTATAACAAGCTGAGAAAGTGTAAGGGTATTAAAATGTCTATCACCTAAAAAAATCTCGGTCCTAGATGGATTTACTTCTGAATTACACCAGACCTTTAAAGAAGAACAGCAATGACCCTCTAAGTAGTCCATAAACTAGAAAGGGAAGGGATTTTTCCAGCTGGACTTTTGCAAAGACACACATATAATGCCACCACAAAAAGAAAATTATAGACCAATCTCCTAATGAAACGTGATGCAAAAATTTCAATAAAATGGTATCAGTCCAAATTTAACCATACATCACTCTGTTCACTGTGGGACTATAAATGACATCAAAACATTTGAAGAAGTTAGGAAGAGATGGAAAATACCTCAGTTTAATAAATGTTTATATCATAAACCTACAGATAACATTCTTTAAAAGAATGTGTTTCACCATTCTTTACATTTGATGGTTAATATTCAGAAATACACAACAAATGTACGGTGTTATGTACATTTAGAATAGAGTAATTTAAATACTAGGCCTCAGAAATCTGAAAAATAGCAAAGAAAACTGGATTTGGAAAGTATGATCTGGAATTACTTGTCAGATTCTAGAGTGATGAATAAATGTTTTAACTTTGGATTATAAAACCCCATTTATGATTTTTAAAATATACTTGAAATAAAAATGATTAAAATAAAAAAGAATGTGTTTCAGAATTATGTGTGTGATGTGGCATGTGCATAAATTCGTGTCTGTGTGTGTTTGTGTGTGTGGGTATGTAACATAAAGGTATGAAGTCAATGTCAGATTTTTCACCTTATTGTTCGCCACCTTTGTTTGTTTTTTTTCTTGATTTATTGTTGTTTAAATATTATTTATTTTTATCTTATTTGTATGAGTGTTTTGTCTGCTTGTGTACCTGTGTCATTCAAGGCCTGTGGAGGTCAGAAAAGGGTGTTGGATCCACTTGTACTAGAATTACTGACAGCTGTGCCACCACGTGGTGCTGCGAATTGAATCCAGGTCCTCTGGCAGAGCAGCTAGTGTCCTAAATCGCTGAACTTTCTTTACAGTCCCTGTCTTATTTTTGAAATTGAAGGTTTTATACAAGGTACTATCATGCCCGAATATAGGATTGCTTTTAAAATTCTATTTATTTTCATTTTATGTGTATAAGTGCATTGTCTGCATATATGAAAATCCACCCATCTTGTGCAGTGTCCACCAAGATGAGAAGGGATTGTAGGATTCCCTAGAACTATAGTGATGGATGGTTGCAAGCCACCATTTGGGTGCTGGTAATCAATCCCAGGTCTTCTGCAAGAGCAACCAGTGTTCCTAATGTCTAAGCTATCTCTCCAGTCCCAGTGAATATGAGATTGTTAACAGTCACATTTACAGTGGTTAAGGGCCCTTGCTACCCCTACAGAACACCAAAAATCAGTTCTCACCACATAAATCGAATTACTTCTAGTAATCCTGTCTTGTTCTGGCCTATCTATGTGCATGTGCCCACATACAGGCATATATTAATATATGTAATTAAAAACAAAATAAATGTCAAACTGGGGATTCCCTGGAACTGGAAGCACAGGAAGTTGTTAGCCATCTTGTGGGTGCTGGGAATCAAACCCTAGCCCTCTGCACTGACTTCTCAGCCATCTCTTCAACCCCTAAATGTGTAGGCATTTAAACTTTTGACTTGTAATATATTGAGAAATGTGTTATCATGAAGGTAAACTTCATTTTCTTATTGTTAAAAGTGTGTTTGATTATAAAAACTTTATCTTCTCTATTTCAAGTGTTTTTTAAATTTTTTTATTTATTTATTTTTGTATGTGTATGAATGTACTATCTGCATGCAGGTCTGTGCACCCGTGTCGTGCAATGCCGCGGAGGTCAGAAGAGGGTCTCGGATTCCCTTGGAACTGGAGTTCTCCTGGAATTGGAGTTACAGACGGTTCTTAGCCGCCATGTGGGTGCTGGGGATCAAACCCGGGTCCTCTGCAAGAGCGTCGGTGCTCTTAACCGCTAGGCTATCTCTCCAGCCCC